>PVIH01013452.1:0-58375 GCA_004025045.1 Sigmodon hispidus
ATTCTCAAATTAGGTCTTTTCATGGTGTCCCAGATTTCCTGAACATTTTGAGTTATGGCTTTTTTAGTTTTACTATTTTCTTTGACTGATATATCTATTTGAGCTACTGAGTCTTCTACTTCAGAGATTCTATCTTCCATCTCTTGAACTCTGTTTGTTATGCTTGTATCTGTAGTTCCAGCTTTTTTCTTCAGGTTTTTTATTTCCATTTTTGCCTCATTTTGCGCCTTTTTTATTGCTTCTATTTCAGCTTTTATTTCAGCTTTTAGTTCCCAGCATGTTTCTTTCATAGATTTGTTCATCTCTTCCAATTTTTTGTTTGTATTTTCTTCTATTTCTTTAAGGCTTTTTTTCATATCTTCTTTGAGTGCTTCGATGATCATCAAAAAGTAATTTTTGGTGTTGCTTCCTTCTGTTTCCTCTTCATTGCTCAGTTCAGGTCTTGTATTTGTAAGATTGCCACTCTCTTCTGGAGTTACCATGTTGTCCTTCGTAGTATTATGTAATTTTTTGCACTGACGTTTGCCCATGGCTTCAGTGGTTCACGATTAGATGGGTCCTGGTCAATTGTGGCACTCAGGTTTGTGTGCCTCTTATCACCTTTCTGGTCAGGGTCTGATTCTGTCTTTCAGAGACCCCTGCAGTTGTTGGTTCGCTCAGTTGGAGGTCGTGGTGGGAGCCATGCAAATTCCCTCAGCAGGAGCTGTGGATGTGGTCAGGGGCAGAGTTTACCTGCCCCTGCTCCAGAGTGTGCTGGGATTCTGCAGACAGCACTCAGTACTGGGAGCGGAATCGGAAGCAATGGGAGCTCAACTCTCCCTCCCAGGCTGGGATATAGGCGCTGAGGCCTCTTGCCCCCTCCTCACCTCTGGGCAGGTTCTGAATCTGCCCTTCAGAGACCCCTGTTGTTGGTTAGCTCAGTTCGAGGTCGTGGTGGGGTTTCCCTCAGCAGGAGCTGTGGATATGGTCAGGGGCAGAGTTTATCTGCCCCTGCTCCTGAGTGCGCTGGGATTCTGCAGACAGCACTCGGTCCCGGGAGAGATTTTTCAATATCAGAATTGTGTTAGGTTTTACTTAAACTACTTATTCCTTTGTTATTAGCTGAATTAATCATATAAGCATCTATGGATGAAAAAAACAAAACAAAAAACCATTCCATTTATTTAAACAGCCTCCAACTGGCTTCTGAGTTGGTGTAAAATTTCTATAATGAATATTATCATGACTACTAATACAAATAACTACCAATAAAAAAAAGAAGCCAAAAAGCATCATACTTGAAATCATGTGATTAAAATAGTTTTCAGAAAACTGTGCAAAACCTCATTCAGATATAGACACTTGAATTTCACCTTGGTAAACAACAGTTATCAAAAAAACCCTGTATATTCTTAACATGACCATTCATAAATATGCAGGTTTTTTTTCTTTTTATATTATTATTATTGCTATTATTACTATGAACAAAGAAGTCACACTTTCTATCCTTGTATATCCTTATTCAAGGTCCCTTCCCCCACCTGCCACATCAGGTCATTCTTTTTTCTCCACAATTCCCAATCCCCTCCCTGGGCAGGCAGCAGACAGTCCCATGGTCCCACTGACCCAGTATTGCTTAGTTTATTCTCCACTCCTGGCAGATCTAGTTTTCTCCCCCCTCCCTCAAGAGTGAGTCAGGTGTTCCTCTAGGGTGAGTGGGATCCAAGGAGTCAGTCCAGGGTGTTTCTGATCCCAAGCTGTTCAGTGGTTGTTGTTTGCAGCTTGGGCATGCTTTGCTTTTTTCTTGTTTGTTTGTTAGTTTGTTTGGAGTCCACTAATGAGTGAGTACATCCCCTGCTTATCTTTCTGGGTTTGTGATACTTCACTCAGGAGGATATTCCCCAAATCCATTAATCTGCCTGCAAATTTTAGGATATCATTTTTTTCTTGCTGCTGAGTAGTATTCCATTGTGTAGATGTACAGTTTGTTAATACATTCTTCAGTTGAGAGGCATCTAGGTTGTTTTCAGGTTATTGCTATTACAAATAACGCTGCTATGAACTTAGCTGAGCTAATGCCATTGGAGTGCTACTGTGCGTCTTTAGGGTATACAGCCAGAAGTGGTATTGCTCAGTTTTCTGAGAAACCGCCATACTGCATTCCAGAGTGGCTGAACAAGCTTACACTCCCACCAACAATGGAGGAGTGTTCCCCTTGCTCTGCAACCTCTGTGTCTTTTATCTTAGCCAATCTGACAGGTGTCAGGTGGTATCTCAAAGTTATTTTGATTTGCATCTCTCTGATGTCTAAAGATGATGAACACTTTTTCAAGTGCCTTTCAGCCATTTGTAATTCTTCTGCTGAGAAATCCTTTTTAGTTCTGAACCCCATTTCTTGATTGGAATATTCAAGGTTTTGGGCTCTAGATTATTGAGTTCTTAAAATATCTTAGAGATCAATCCTCTATCACTTGTAGGGTTGGAGAAAATCTTTTCCCATTCTATAAACTATTGTTTAGTCCTATTGATCGTGTTCTTGGCTTTACAGAAATTTCTCAGCTTCAGGATATACCACTTATTGATTGTTGATCTAAATGTCTGTGCCACTGGTGTTATATTTAGGAAGTGGTCACCTGTGCCAATTCGTAGAAGTGTATTTCCCAATTTCTTTTCTATCAAGTTTAAAGTGGCTGGGTTTATGTTGAGGTCTTTGATACAATTGGATTTGAGTTTTGTGCAGGGTGACAGGCTTGGATCTATTTGCATTTTTCTACATACTACCATCCTGTTATGCCAACACCATTTGTTAAATATACTATCCTTTTCCCATTGAATATTTTGGACCTCTTTGTCGAAGATCAGGTGTTCATAGGTTTTTGGGTTAATGTCTGGATCCTTAATTCTATTCCATTGACCCACAAGTCTGTTTTTATGCCAGTACCAGGCTGTTTTTATTACTGCAGCTCTATAGTATAGCTTGAAGTCAGAGATGGTGATACCTCCTGAGGTTCTTTTGTTGAGTAAAATAGTTTTGTCAATCCTAGCTTTCCTGTTATTCCAAATGAAATTGAGTATTGTTCTTTCAAGGTCCAAAAAATATTGTGTTGGGATTTTGATGGGCAGTGCATTGAATCTGTAGATTGCTTTTGGTAGAATTGCCATTTTTACTATGTTGATCCTACCTACCAGGAACATGGGAGAGCTTTCCATTTTCTGATATCCTCTTCAATTTCTTTCTTCAGTGATTTAAAATTTTTGTCATATAGATCTGTTACTTCTTTGGTTATAGTTACTCCAAGGTATTTAATACTATTTGCAGCTATTATAAAGGGTGCTGTTTCCCTTATTTCTTTTTCAGCCCTTTTATCTTTGGTGCTTAGGAGAGCTACTGATTTCTTTGAGTTAATCTTGTATCCTGCTACATTGCTGAAGGTGTTTATCAGCCGCAAAAGTTCCCTGGTAGAATTTTGTGGTCACTTTTGTATACAATCATATCATCTGCAAATAGAAATAGTTTCACTTCTTCTTTTCAATATGTATCCCCTTAATCTCCTTTCTTTTTCATATTGCTTTAGCTAAAATTTTGATAATTATATTGAATAGATAAGGGGAGAGAGGACATCCTTGTCTAGTTTCTGATTTTAGTGGGATTGCTTTGAGTTTTTTTCCATTAAGTTTGATGCTGACTCTCGGCTTCTTGTAGATTACCTTTATTATATTGAGATATTATCCCTGAATTCTTGATCCCTTTAGAGCTTTTATCATAAAGGTGTGTTGGATTTTTTAAAAGGCTTTTTCAGCATCTAAGCATGTAATCATGTGGTTTTGTTCCTTTAGTTTGTTTAAATGATAGATAACATCTGTGGATTTTCATATGTTAAACTAACCCTGCATTTCTGGGTTGAAGCCTACTTGGTCGTGGTGATTGATATTTTTTTATATTGTTGTATACGATTTGCCAAAATTTTGTTGAGAATTTTAGCATCAATATTCATGAGGAAAATTGGTCTGTAATTCTCCTTCCTTATTGTGTATTTGAATGCGTTGGGAATTAGGGTAATTGTGGTCTCATAAAAGGAATTTGGCAATATTCCTTCAGTTTCTACTATGTGTAATAATTTGAGGAGTAGTGGTAGTAATTCCTCTTTGAATGTCTGCTATAATTCTGCACTGAAACCATGCGGACCTGGGCTTTTATTTCTGTGGTGGCTTTTAATGACAGCTTCAATTTTCTTAATGGTTATAGGCCTGTTTGGGTAACTAATCTGTTCTTCATTTAATTTTGGTAAATGGAACCTGTCCAGAAAGCTGTCCATTTCTTCTAGTTTTTTGATTTTTGAGGAATATAGATTTTCGAAGTATAATCTGATAATTCTGTGGAATTCCTGGGGGTCCGTTGTTATGTCCCCCTTTTCATTTCTTATTTTGCTTTGGACAACCTCTCTCTGCTTCTTCATTATTTTGGATAAGGGATTATCTATTTTGTTGAGGTTCTCAAAGAAACAACTCTTTGATGCATTGATTCTTTGCATTGTTCCTTTTGTTTCAATTGTATTGATTTCAGCTCTAAATTTGATTATTTATAGCCATTTACTCCTTCTAGGTGAGTTTGCTTCTAATTTTTCTCAGGCTTTCAGCTGAGCTGTTAGTTCTCTACTGTGGGATTTCTCAAGGTTTTTCATATAAGCATCTATTGCTATGAATTTTCCTCTTAAGATTGCTTTCATTGTTTCCAACAAGTTTGAGTACATTGTAGATTTAATTTCATTAAATTCTAGGAAGACTTAATTTTTTCCTTGACCCAGAGGTGGTTCAGCTGAGTAATGTTTAGTTTCCATGGGTTGGTAGGCTTTCTTTGATTTTTGATGTTGTTGAACTTTAGGCCCTGGTGGTCTGAAATGATAAAAGGGATTATTTTCATTTTTTTGTATCTATTCACGTTTGCTTTATGACCAATTATGTGGTCAATTTTGGAGAAAGTTCCATGAGGAGCTGAGAAATATGTGTATTCCTTTGCATTTGGGTGGAAGCTTCTGTAGATATCTATGAAATCCATTTGCATCATCACCTCTTTTAGACTTCTTATCTCTCTATTGAGTCTCTGACTGTTTGACCTATCCAGGGGTGAAAGTGGGGTGTTGAAGTCTCCCACTATTAGGGTGTAAGAATTGATGTGGTATTTGAGCTTTAGTAGTGTTTCTTTTACATAGGTAGTTACTCTTATATTAGGGGCATAAATATTCAGGATTGAAATCTCCTCTTGACCAATTTTTCCTGTGATGAATAAGTAATGATCATCTTGGTCCCTTTAAATTGCTTTTAGCTTAAAGTCTACTTTGTTAGAAATTAGGATGGCATCCCCAGCTTGTTTCTTAGGACCATTTGACTGGAAAATCTTTTCCCAACCTTTTACTCTGAGTCTGCTTCTTTCTTTATGGTTGAGGTGTGTTTCTTGTAGGCAACAGAAGGATGGCTTCTGTTGTTCTATCCATCTTGTTAGTGTGTGTCTTTTTATAGGAGAGTTGAGTCCATTGATATTAAGGGATATTAGTGACCACTGATTGATATATCCTGCTATTTTTGGTGGTAATTTGTTTGTATTTCCTTTCTCTGGGCTATTCTCCTGTGGGATTATTGATTGTTTGTGGTTTCATGGTTGTATCTGGGGTCCTTAGGCTGGAGTTTTCCCTCTAATGCTTTCTGTGGTGCTAGATTGGTAGATAGGTATTGTTTCTGTCTGACTTTTTCATGACATTCCTTGTGTACTCCATCTATGATGATTTGAAATTTTCTAGGATGGCAGCCATGCTCTTTCAGTGTTTGTATAACTTCTGAGCAAGCCCTTCTTGCTTTCATCACTTCCATTGAATAGTCAAGTATTATTCTGATGGGTCTACCTTTATAAGTAAGTTGGCCCTTTTCTTTTGTAGCTCTTGAAATATTTTTTTTTTTGTTCTGTATGTTTTGTGTCTTGATTATTATTTGACGAGCAAACTTTTTGGTAGGTCATACACATTTGTTGTTCTGTAAGCTTCTTGTATCTTTATGGGCATTTACTTCTTTAAGTTGAGAAAGGTTTCTTCTATGAATATATTGAGTACATTATTTGTGCCTTTGAGCTGGTATTTTTTCCTTCTTCCATTCCTATTATTCTCAGGTTAGGTATTTTCCTGGTGTCCCAAATTTCCTGAACATTTTGTGGTACGGCTTTTTTGGTTTTAGTATTTTCTTTGACTGATGTATCTATTTCTGCTACTGAGTCTTCCACTCCAGAGATACTCTTTTCCATCTCTTGGATTCTGTTGCTTATGCTTGTAGCTGTAGTTCTAGCTCTTTTCTTTAGATTTTCTATTTCCACCTGGGCCTCATTTTGTGCCTTTTTAATACTTCTATTTCAGTTTTTAGTTCCTGGAATGTTTATTTCATATTTTGTTTTCCTTTTCTTCATTTATTTTCATAGATTTTTTCATCTCTTCCAATTTTTTGTTTGTGTTTTTTTTCTATTTCTTTAAGGGAATTTTTCATGTCATTTTTGAAGGCTTCAATAATCTTCATAAAGTTGTATTTGCTGTTGTTTCCTTCTGTTTCCTTTTCATTGCTCTGTTCAGGTCTTGTAGTTGTAGAACTACTGGTTTCTTCTGGTGTTGCCTTGTTGTTTATTATATTGGTATACATATTTTTGCACTAGCATCTGCCCCTGGCTTTAGTGGTTCATGATTAGTCAACTATTCAGTTTCAGCAAGAGGGCTTATGTGTCTCCTGTCTTCTCTGAGCACGGAGTCTGCTCGATCTCTGTCTCTGCTCTGGACAGGGGTCTCAATTTCAATGCCTCAGTTCTTCTCTGATGATGCAGTTCACTTTGGAAGTGGGGCCTTGCTGTGCAAGGTCCCTTCTTTTAGGGGTCACTCGAGGAGCCCATCACAGCTAAAGCCCAGCTTCTGTCTGCTAGGAAGAGTCTGAGATTAGACCCTAGGTATTGACCCCTTCCATGGAGAGGGACTCTCATGATGGGTGGTACAGGTGCTGGAATCTGCTCACCTCTCTCAAGTAATTTTTAAAAACAAGGTCTTTATGCTTTTCTGGCTATCCTGGAATTTGCTATGTAGACCAGGATCAAATTATTTTCTTGATATATTTTCTTATATTTTCAAAGTTGTATTATTTTTAAGTATTATTTGCAAAAAAAGAATAAACCCATAGTTAGTATAGGGTTTACTCATGGGCAGCAATTAACCCCCCCCACACACACACACTTATTTGGACTTTGTCATTGGCTAACATCATGTCAAATCTAGATATTGTCATCAAAAAAAAAAAAAATCAGATGCTCCACTAAGGCAGCTGATTCACCATTTCTATCAATAATGTTATTATAACTAATGTACTTCAAGGCCAAGAATGTGACCGCTAGGTAGAGTGAAAACATTATACAGAAACAATGGTATATATAGAGATTTATTCACAAATAAAAGTGGTAGAAGATAGATAAATGATAGATAAAAAGAGAGATAATAGATAAATAGATGACAGATTGATAGGTAGATGATAGATAGATATGGATACATAGATAGATTTGGGTAGATAGATGGATGATTGGATAGCTGAGCTCCTATCACAAGAATGGAGGTAGGAACATGAGGCCAGAAGAATAACTTTAGAGAAGAGTAAGCCTTCATCTCCAGGGTTCCCCTTTAGTATTGCCTCTGAGGGGTCTTGGTCAATTCTCATTTAAAAAATGGTGTGGTAGTTTGAATAGAAAGTCTTCACAAGCTCAAATATTTGAATTCTAGGTCTTTAAAGAGTGAAATTTCTTGAGAAAGATTAGGAAGTGTGGCCTTGTCAGAGAAAAAATGTCACTGGTGGTGGACTTTGGGGTTTCAGAACCCAAATCCAAGCCTAATGGCTCTCCTCTTTCTGCTACCTGGGGGTGCAGATGTATTACTCTAAGCTACCTTTCCAGTACCATGTCTGTCTTCATGCAGCCATGCTTCTGACTATTATGGTAATGTGCTAAAACTCCAAACTTTTAGGCCAGCTCTAATTAAATGCTTTTCTTTGTAAGAATTTTCATGGTTATGGTGTCTCTTCACAAGAGTAGAACACTAAGACAAAAGAAAGGTCTGTCTTTTCATAAACTTTTAAGGCTAGCAGGAAGTTTCATATCATGTAATTTAGTTCAAGATAGTGTATTTCCTATAGAAGAGCCAACACCATAAACTTAGAGCTGTAAGTCACATCACAAACTACTTAACTATAGGAGGGAAGAAGCACTAGGTAGCTGCCAGAAAGCATAGCCTATTCTGGCTATAGTTAATGGCCTAAAGGTACAGTGTTTGTTCTAAGATATATATGACTTTAAAGTCATATATATCTTTATATATATCATATATATATCATATAAAGATGTAAAGTAACAAACACACACCCACAGTCACACAGTTTTAATTGCTGTGATAAAACACCATGACCAAAATCAAAACAACTTGTATGTTATTTTAACTTACACTTGCATACCACAGTTCAACACTGAGATAAGTTAAGACAGAAGCTCAAACATGGCAGGAACCTGGAGGAATAAACTGACATATAGGCCTTGTCAGAGTGTTATTCACTTGCTTCCCTTTCTTATAGTACCCAGGACCACAAGCCTGTAGATGCTAGCCCAAACACTGCTCACAGTGAGTCAGACACTCCCAGATCAACCATCAATCAAAGAAATGTACCATAGGCTTGTCCACAGGATATTTTGACCAGGACATTTTCTCTTTTGAGCTTTCTTCCTTGAAAATGACTCTATCTAGTGGCATGTTGACATAAAATATTTGATATGTATGTGTATCTATGTAAATTATCTGTTTATATTGAAAAATTAATGGTAAAAATATGCTATGATTTGTGAAGATTAATTACTATTTTTGTAACATTTGTTTTCAAAGAATATTACTCTTGACCTTAAGATTATTTTCTTAAATGATTAATTGTCTGACATATAATTAAATAGATTATTAAATATAAAGTCTCAAAGTGGAATTATAATATTTGAATGTATAAATACATACTTACTATTTATTATTTACAGCTACCTCATGCCTGTAAAGTTAGACTTTTAAGCATTATTTAAAATTTTGACTTCTCAACTCAGCACAATATTTCTTTTGATAAAAATAATATTTTTTCTTGATATTTCCTGAGCTGAATAATTTATGATTTACTTAATGTCATTTAGCAATTTTGGATACAAATAGAATGTTCCTTTTACTCTAGATTCTTACACATGTCAACAGTTGATCAGGGAGATGATCCCAAGAAATATCAGTACTGAATTAGAAAATGTCAGGAGCCAATAAGTGGCACATTATCAAAATTTCAGACTACACATAGCTCAGCATAGTCTTGTGGAGCATGTCCTCAAGTAGGGTAGAAAAGTTACCTCAGGGCCAGGTTCTTTATAGAGTATACTAGCTCAATCCACACATATCATCTATCTTAAATTTATTTAGTACGTGTTCTTACCGTATAGTTGAGGGAAATAAGACTGAATAATTCTCTAGGTAATCATAGGTATGCAAAGCAATCTAAGTCAATGGGGCAAAGGAACTGCCATTTTATGTAGAGCTTGATCAAGTGGAAAATAAGAAAATAAACAGTACTTAGATGTACATCAGTATAGTAGACTTTAGTTAAGTCTACAGCTGTAAATTATACTATATTGAATATTGTGGCCTGGGTGTGTAATTGGCAGACTACTTGTTTAACATGTCGGAATCCCTAGCACCAGTTCCTGGCTTCCACTAACACACAGGACATGGTGATGAACTCTTGGATTATCAGCTATCAAGAGATGGAGATAAGAGCATCAGACCACTAAAGCTTTTAGTCTTCTTTTAATAAATTAAGATGTATATATTTGAAAAATTCAATTTGTGCTTTATTGTCTTAACTCACTAAGTGAATAGAACGTTCTTGAATCTTTGATAGTTTCAGTAGACCATGACAATTTCTGACACCCAGAAATGACAGAGCATTTGCTGCTAATAATGTGGAGGCAATACACTGAATTCACTGGCATGGCAAATTCTCAAAATTCTTTTGATCATTCATTCCTTGGTTACAATGACCCTAAGATATAGCTCTGAATTTTTGTCATAGAAAATCACTTTGGAGTGTTACAACTGTAAGTACGTATTTTACTTTTTCAGATAAAATAAATATCTCAAATTTTTCTAAGAAATTGAAAATAGAGGGCTGCAATGGATCTACAGAAATACAGTAGACTTTCATTAGAAGATTAAGAATTTCCATTATAATAGACTCTAGGTAGTTCCCATGGTAACTCACAGAAGCCCTCTCCCGCTACTGGAAAGATATCATTTCTGTACATACCACATGTTGCTTCTTGCTTTGTACTGGATCAAACCTTTTGCTAACAGAATAAAAGAAATGAATTGAAAGAAAAGTTCTTTGCTCTGTCCCTGCTTGCTGAAAAATTGTACTTGGGCATCAAGTACCAAGAATTAAAAAGCCTTTTTCATTTAAGTTGTATTCATTGCATCATTTTTTTTAATCACAAAAGTGCACGGCCAAGTGTTTTTGTGAGGATTATTACAAATAGGTTGCAAGTGATCCTTCTATGATCGCTCTCCTATAGCCTTATGTTATTTTGTTCCTTTAAATGAAATTTTCCTTCCTGATATTTATATTACATTACAATATTAGACTCTCTATTTATAAACTTAACTTTCCACTGTCGATCTCCAGACATGCAATTCAATTCATGGTAGTAACTCTGTGGTTGTTTCCCATGCTCCATTCTTTGCTTACTCATTACTTTGTGAAACTTCTTAGACTTAGTCAGACCTCGTTCTGAATACCTCTTTTCTTTCTACATTTTTACCTACCAAAATATAGGTTGGTAAAATATCACTTAGGTTCAACCTACTTATTCATTTAAGGAATTCTCAGATAAAATATATTTTTACTTATTTGACTTATAATGATTAAATTATATATAATAGTTTAAATTGTATGTGTATACAATTTAACAACACTTACATACAATTTAATTATATATAACAGATAGCAATGAGATACAATTACATATTTGTTACATTTATATTTCTAATTCATATGTTTAAAACAACAAAATGTCTATCAAATACACACAAAAAAGATGTATAAAATGGTTAATTAAAAACATTGATTAAATTTCTATGATTAAATGATATCTTATTTCATGGGCATAATATGCAATATGGCACTCATACAACTATGGAGTGATTACTTACTTAATGTTTAAGCATCCTAAAATATTAGTTCCCTCTTCCTCATATTTATGAATCAAGGTCAATAATTAATTATCTGCCTTAAATTAATTAATGAAATATAACTCTGAAAATCATACTAGTAGCTTATATAAGTAACAGGTGTTTCAGGGAAAGTAAATAGATGGGAAACAAGAGTCAATTCTGCTAAGCAAAAGACATTTTCAGTTAGTACATTTTCAGCTAACAGCATCCTATTGGTAGAAATCTTTAATTGGAAATGTGAGCTAAGAGAAGTACATGTCTCTTCAAGTGTATGTACATAGTAGGAGAGGCTAATTACTAGGCTGAGGTGTTAACTAAATTTTATTTTTGTAAGAGTACCGTAATGTAGTTTGTAAAATTAATTTTTCTGAACATCTGGTAATCCATTAATCAATTTAATAAAAGGATACATATGATTTTCCCAGGGGGTTAGGGCATCACTTTTGTTTCTGTTTTACAGAAATGAAATAAGTTGATTTTGTTATAGCTTGAGTCTATCACAGTGATATATTTTACTAAACTGATATATTAATAAAATATTTCTGTGGTTCTATTGCATGACCTGACATACCATGTTATCACCATCATTTTTTATGATCCTTCTCACAGTTTGTCTACTCATCCAAGAT
Organism: Sigmodon hispidus; assembly: GCA_004025045.1. Classification (NCBI taxonomy): domain Eukaryota; kingdom Metazoa; phylum Chordata; class Mammalia; order Rodentia; family Cricetidae; genus Sigmodon; species Sigmodon hispidus. The sequence continues at coordinate 11,915 of PVIH01013452.1, forward strand.
TAGTCTGGACCTTTTCTGTTTTGTTCCCTCTGGTTTTTTCCCATAGATATTGTCCTTGTCAAAATTCATAGATAAAATTTTTAGTGTTTAAATATCAGGCATAATTGTACTTTTAAAAATCCTGATGATTTTACATGACTGATGTCAGTAATAGAAGGACAGAAAATATATAGTTGAGGATGTAAATTATTTAAAAGATTGCAGAGAAATTTGACATTTTCCCTTCTTATATTTTTTAAAATAAATTTTTATATAAATTAAACATGTGTATGTATTTGTATGAGAGACTATTGCTTGAAGAAAGCAAAAAGTACAATCATACAGTTATTTGAAAATTATGTAATGAAGCCTATTTATAGCATGCTAACTAAAAATTTAATATAAACATCTGTCACAGAAAATGACTACAATTATGAGGTAAAAATAAAATATCATTGACAACATGGATAAAATGATGGATTAATGATATTTCCACATTGACAAAGGCTTAGTGCCTTAGAGCTCTCTTCTAAAGTGATAAAATGGTTATGACTACACATCATTAGTCTCTGATGATTCCCTTCTTAATTCATATAATAGTTTCCTAGATCAGATAAAATAAACTTGGATATTGACAAGTTAAAATAATATTGATATATGCTCTCTCATTAAAAAATGGGCTTCAGAGCCTCAAGTCTGTTTACCTAGGTGGAAACTGAGGCCTTTGTAAATACCACAGCTCTCTCAAGCCTGTGAAGGAAAATTTTGGTTTGCATTTTTCACCTTCTGAAACTCATACACTACTGTTCATATCATATTTTTGAATGATATTTCAGGATTTAAGCATCAAGCATAATTGAACTTTTTAAAAAGCTGGTATTTAAACATTAACAATGTAAGGAATAGAAAGGTATGTGGTGTCCATGGCACAGCAAGGTCTGCCTTCATGGTTTTGAAGCCTTGTCCTATAGTGAACAGGAAAACCACAATCAATATTTTGCTTAGGCAAATCAAATAATGTGGGTAATGTGAACATTTTGAAATTTTTGCCACATTCACCTAAGTCTGTCAGGTAGTTTTAGTCACACAACAATCACAGATTCCAGAAAGTATGTGTATGTTTGAGAGAATCCTTAATCATAACCTCCAACTCTTGTGTATTTTCAGAGCATCAGTTTCATCATCTAGAAGGGAGGGATCACTTGATATATTTTGCCTGAAGGTTTGAAGCCTTCTTTTAAACACTAATAGGCTCTGGAGCAGTTTTGAAATTTCTCTTTCAGTTAGGCTACTTGCTCAGACTTTCAATGAGCTAATTCTCCTGTGAATTTTTTTTTAAAGATAAGCTAATTTTTCTTTTGAGAAAATGTTACATCTTTCAAGAAGACTTTTTTTTTTTTTCTGGAGATAAGTAGTCATCACAATGAAGGACAACAAAATGAGTTAAAGACCCTGAGAGAATTGTATACTGCTAAGTAAAATCATTAAAAAAAAAAAGTTGGTAGTGTGAATTCAAATGGAGAGAGATTCTATATATGCTAAAAAGAAGTAAAAGAAGTAGGAAGAGTAGATTTTAAGTAGGACAAAATAAATATAATTTAGAGAACAGGAAAGCTGAGAAAAAATATTCTCAAATGGATACTAACAGACAAAGTTATCTTAAAACAGCTAACAATGACATCTTTAAAAAGATCTGCTTCTCTTAAATAGTTGAAACTGTGAAGTTTGTATAAATCTGCAGTAGATACCATTACAAAGAAAAGGAAGAAGTCTCACTGTATAGATCTTCAACTTTTAGATAATTAATGCCTGGGAACTTTTGAAATTATTTTCTCATTTGTTCTGTATGTTTTCTTTATCATAGTTTTGGTAATTTTGCAAGCAATCATCATTTTATTGTCTGGAGGAATACAGCAACCACACTGAAAACTATTGCTATAAATTTGAAGGTGAGACTTGGAAGGTCTGGACTGGGAAGCAGAATTATTAACGAGAGAAAACAAAAAATAAATAGCAAAAGTAGTACAAAGAATTCAAAAGATTTTCTCTCTAAATTTAGGTGGTTGGGGCAATGAAAGATGAGAAAGAAAAGTTAAGAATAGGGAGATTATAGGTCAAAAGACTTGTAATAAAGAGTGAGGTGATTATAGGCAAAGTTAGTATGAGGTTGTTTTTGTTCTTTTGCATAGAATTATGCAATACTCAGTCTTAATGAACTCATGGACTCCCAGGCAAGGATTAGATGGTATAGTTCCCTTAAGAAAAATCAAGTTCCTAAAAAAAAAAAAAAAAAAAAAATTAGAAGAACTAAAAGTGAACACTGTAACATTACAATGGTAGATCCACTGAGAAAATATCTATTAATGGCTTTATTGATACCATTACTGCTAATGCTACTGATATTTCCTAGATATGAAATGAATTCTGTGGTGGTATATTACATATTTAATAAAACCTGGAATGTGGGAGATATCACACAGTTAAATCCTAGGCAGACAGCTCAGGAATTTCTTGATCCTCCAGTACAAGGACAAACAACTGAGATTCAATAACAAACACCTTTAATCCCAGGACAGGGAAAGCCTGAGAGTGGTGATCTATACCCTTAATCCCATAACTCCAGAGACAGAATTTTCTAGTATCTGTGAGTTCAAGGCTAGCTACTAAATAGTAGTTCACACATTTATTTCTAACCTGGATGGGATACAGCTGATGAGAGGGGCATTTAAGGCCTCGTAGGAATCCAGCAGAGGCAGAAGTGACCAGCAGAAGCAACCAGGAGCAAGGCTGAGGAAGTTGCATGACAGCTGGATGAAAATTGACTGTGGTGTTTCCCTCTCTCTGATATTTTACCCTTTCCCCAATATTTGGCTCAGTCTCTTTTTTTTACAATCTGAATTGGTGCTGCTGAATTATGTCTTCAAAAACTTAAGAATACATGGCTATAACCCAGAATATTCAGACCAAAGTACATTTTTGTTTTGTTTTGTTTTCTTTACTGGTGTTATATACTATTTAGATTGTATATAAACAGGTTGATAACCACATATGTCATGTACAAATGACTGATACATGTTAGCATGCTGTAAAGTACATATTTATCTCTCTACTTCCTTAACTTACAGATTTTGATATAATCCTCAATGTGATAGCATTAGAAAATGTTGTTGTTAGGAGGTGGTTATGTCATAAGAACCCTTAACAAGAACCCTCATAAAATAGATCACAGAGATCTGACTGTCCACCATTCATCATGTGTAAACACAGCCAAAGTAGTAAATCTGTGAAGCAGAAGAAAATTTATTCATCTGATATGACATTTGCCAATTTCTTTACCTAGTGTTTGCCCATTAAAACAAGAGGAACAAGAGACAAATCTCTGCTGATTATAAGCCACCCAAGATAGGTGAATATCCTAGCAGCCAATCAGGTTCCACAAAGCCAAAATCCTCCAGTTACTTGGCTAACAAGCAGTAGAGAGTAAAGTATATTGGAAAAGTCCCTTGTTTATAGAAATGATGATTCTACTTTTCTTTATCTTATGTATATGAAACTCATTTAAGCATTTAATTAATAGTAGATGTGCTATTTAATTCAGAAGCCATTAATTCACTTGCAAGTTTACTTTGTGAAATCACTGTTAAGTTTTCATTATACTGTGCAAAGTCTTTGAAAGGAGGCAAATACTTTTCAAATGCTTCTAGGCAATTATGGTGTGTTCATAAACAGAAATTTTAAAATAATGTATCTACTTAGTTGGTGTATTGATTATGGTCTGAGAGTACAATAGAATACATTACTAAAGTAATTAGGATTTTTCTGGGAGGAGGTCTATAATGAAAGAAAGTATTTCTTTACTCTCCAATATTGTAATACATCTGATTTGAAACAGAACCAAAATTTAGGGAGGAGAAAACATTTGTGTAAACATGTAGATAATATTTGAAAATCTTTTCCTTTACTTTGTGGGAAAAAAATAGGGTTTTAAGAAGTTGCTATCCTATTACTCAGCAGTAAGAAAAAAATGATATCCTAGAATTTGCTGGCAAATGGATGGATTTGGAGAATATCCTTCTGAGTGAGGTATTACAAACCCAGAAAGATAAGCAGGGGATGTACTCACTCATTAGTGGACTTTAAGCATAAACATTCTTTTCTCATTGAAAGATGATGAGTGAATAAAGTTATTTAAAACACACACACACACACACACACACACACACACACACACACACAAACAAAAAAGAACCCCACAAAACTTCTGGTTTAACTGTAGAAGGGTTGCTTAGCAAAAAATTGTGGTGGCCATAGTGCATCCATGGACATTAGCTGTGACCTATTTTGCTTTCTTTATCTGTAGCTGAGCCTAACCTGACTTGAGATGCTTTAGATTTTGTTTTTTATGTTTCATGTATCTTAGAGAAAAGAGAAGTTTCATTATTGTATGAGCTTTTATGTTATCTATTCTGAATGTTTACTTTTTCATATAATGTTCAATATTGATTAAAAAGAAAAATGGCAGTCATTAAAATAATTACTACATTTCTCACACAAGGTGGTAACTATGTTGTGAAGTATGCTACCATGTGAAAGAAGAACATCAACCTTCTCAAACCTCATACAAACACAATTATAACTATAAATTCTCAGAACCAACCACACCTCATAAACTGTAAGGAGTATAATAGAAATCAATATAAGCATAATAAAGGTAAATTTTGGATGGAATCATACTAATTGCATTTCAAATTGGATTTATCCATGCAGTCATCCACTTAAGCTGGAAAGTTACCAAATAAACTTAAGTAGCATCTGGACAACAGCTCTCTGTACCATAACAATGGTTGTGCAAATGAAGGGGATATACTCATTAAATGTACACCATGATGACTTGTCTCATTCAGCCATTACTCTGATTAAACTCATAAATTTTCAAAAGTGAGAGCTTGTTTTTATTCATACTACTTTTTTATTTTTATCTATTTATTTATATATTTAAAAGTTTTTTGTTGCTTTTTTATTATGAATGAAATCATATTTTTTATCCATGTATACTCTTGTTCAATGTCGCTTCCCCCTCCTGTCCCTTCCAGTCACTTTCTCTTCTCCACATCACTTCTAATATTGTATAACACGAATAATATATAATACAAATTTGTTTTGCAGCCAATATCTACAGCAGTAAATATGGTTATTCACAAATTTTCAGGTAAAATGATACAGAGCATTTTATCAACCTAGGGGTTTGATGGCTCTTTAACAAGGATTTCATATCAAATACAAAATATAGATTCATAACAGTGAGAAAATTATAATTATGAAGTAGCGATAAAAAAATATTTTATAGTTGGAGGTCAACACACTGGGAAGAACTGAATTAAAAGCATGCAGCATGCATAAGGTTGAGAACTATTAATATAGAGTCTATGCTAAGACAAGAAAACTATGCAATTAATGTTAAATGCTAAATTCTGGGAGATCAAATTAAATTACAGTTTGTGTATTAATATAAGTCTAATGTAGGTTAAGATTATGAGAGCAAAGGAAAACCTGATAAAAGATAAACTAAATTATTTTAAAATTTGTGATCAGAGAACCAAGTAGCCAAGTATACAATAGCAAAACTAAGCAAATATACTGTGGAAATTTTGAAGATATATGGCTCTGAAGAAACTGAGAAATTTTTAAGCAGATACCCGAGCAAAGAAAATAATTTGGACATCAGACTATGGCAAGCATTAAATCCAGCAAAAGTAGAATAAAGGGTTAGTTGGGAATATCATCCAAAGTGATTTTGGATTTAATTCTTGAAGCAGTAAAAAACTGATGAAGATTTTTAATAAGATTTGAAACCTAAGAGAGCATGAATGCTGTATTCAGAGAAACCATCAGGTATATTTAATATATGGATGAAAGAGGATACAGGAGACCCTAGATGTGCAGGGCTATGAAGTAAGATACAATAGAAATTCATGTAGACATAACATACACTACTTTAGAAGTGGTTATGTTAGACTTGAATTTTGAATGAGAATGTAAAAAGGAACAAACTGACTAAAGGTGAAAAATCACAGGATTTAAATTGACATTTAACCCAGAACCTATCAGAGAGTGTAAACATTATAGTATTATTTCATTGAATGGCTCCCAAGATTTTATGTCCTTTCCATATAACTATACACAAAATACAAGTACTCAAAGATATATTTTATATTGCTAATTTTTAAGGTCTTTTATTAATAAGAATTATAGCATTTTCATATTTTATTTTTAAAAAAATGTTACAATTAAGATATCAAAATATAATAAAAAAACTGTAAAAAAGACTACCTAAAGCAGTAATAGAAAAATATATCAGCTCACTTTAAAGGTAAATACATGAGGATATTATGAAATCTATCATCAAGGACACTAAAAGCAAAGGATGCATTAAATAGTAAGTTTCAAGCCCTGAAACTAAACATTTGAAAACCAAGATTGCAATATCCAGAAAAACTATCTTTTAAAACTGACATCAAGATAATGACATTTTAAGCTAGTCATAAATTTTGGCAGCTCATGACTACTATGCCTTCTCATTATAGATGGTACTTAAAGTAATACTCTAACAGGGGATTTAAACAGGCAATCTCAACCACTGGGGCACAGGAAGAAAATATTTCACACTAGAGCTAGATGAATAAAAGAGAACTAGGGAGAAATTCATCACAGTAGTCCAGAAAAGCCTTGACTCTAAGAATGAGAAAAAAAAATAATAGTAATCCAGTCAACCAAAAATCTAACCATAGGATTTTGGAAACATCTCTCAGTAATATAAATTTTTTTATCATTCAATAAAAGATAGATATCTCCCAAAACATCTCCCAGTAATAATCTTAATATAAAATGTTTTATATCATTCAGTAGAAGACAGAAAAAAACTATGTTTGTTGACCATGAGAAGATGGAAGTTAAAGTATTAAATAAATTAAAGTTTAATCCAAACTTGGATAGCTATTCTGATATTTGATAGAGTATGCTTTGAAGGAAAATTAGAAATAAGCCTTCCCCAGCAATCTTGGGGGTCACATCACAGATGACCAGGCTCAACCTCCAAGGCAAGCTGAATCATCACAGAGGGAAAGATATCTCTCTGAACAGCATGACCCTGTGATGTCCTGGGCAGAGTGGGAGTCAGACACCTTCAGAGAGCAAGGATCCCATGGCCTGACCATAGTAAGAAATCGTGCAGAGTCTGTGTCCAGAGGAGACAAGTAACACACAACCCCTGTAGCCACAACTGATTAAGATCCCACTAAGACCTGAGTAAGAGTGAACTAAGGAAGCAATGGGCAGACACCAGTCCAAGAATACATATAACAATATAAAGAACAACAAGGCACCACAAGAAGATGTTGTAGTACGTTTCCCTGACCATTTGGCACCAGAGTTTGTAACCTGGCTTGAGGCAGCTTTTGTTCCCCAAAGAAATGAATCACACGCTTATATCCTTTTCATTGTTTGGCCCATGTCTTAAGCACATTACTAGCTAGCTCTTTCATCTTGCATCAACCCATTTCTATTAATCTTTCCACCATGTGGCCCACTTCCCGTGGCTCACCTGAATTCCTACAAGCTTCTTCTTCAGGGGACGGGTGGAGACTGACTAACTCCACCCTTCTCTACCTGCCTGTTCTCTGATCCTCCACCCACTTCTATGGTGCTGTGCATAGGCCAAAACAGTACTTTATTTACAACATGCAAAGAACATTCTACTACAAGAAGAGACTGATGGCTCTACAACAACAAGGCATAAACAGAGAAATGAAAAGGAAACAGAAGGAAACAATACAAACACCTTTATGAAGATTATAGGAGCCTTAAAAGAGGTTATGAAACAGGTCCCTTAGAGAAATAGAAGTAAAAACAACAACAAAAAAAAAAATTAGAAGAGATGAGCAAGTCCTTGAAAGAAAACAAGAAAAAACAAGAAAGAGAAATACAACAAATGAAAGAATTCCAGAAACTAAAAATTGAAATACAAACAATAAAGAAAGCACAAAATGAGGCAAAGGATGAAATAGAAAATCTGAAGAAATGATCTGGAACTATAGATACAAGCATAACCAACAGAATCCAAGAGATGGAAGAGAGAATCTCTGGAGTGGAAGACTCAACAGTGGAAATAAATAAATCACTCAAAGAAAATATTAAAATCATAAAAGTCATAACACAAAATGTTCATGAAATTAGGGACATCATGAAAAGACCAAACCTGAGAATAATTGGAATAGAGGAGAATACTAGCTCAAAGCCACAGATAATGTGTTCATTAAAATCATAGAAAAAATCTTTCCCAACCTAAAGAAGAAGATGCCTATAAAGATACAAGAAGCTTACAGAACACCAAATAGATTAGACCTCAAAAAAAGTCTTCTCACCACATAATAATTAAGCCACAAAATATACAGAATAAAGAAAATATATTAACAGCTGCAAAGGAAAAGAGTCTACTTACCTATAAAGGCAGACCCATCAGAATAACACCTGACTATTCAATGGAAATGATGAAAGCAAGAAGGTCCTGGTCAGAACTTACACAAACAATAAAAGACCATGGCTGCCAAGCCAGACTATTAAACCCAACAAAACTATCAATCACCATAGGTGGAGTAAACAAAATTTTTTGTGACAAAGACAGATTGAAGCATTACCTATCCAAAAATTTGGCACTTCAGAAAGCATTAGAGGGAAAACTCCAACCTAAGAATCCAAGATATACCCATGAAATCACAAAGAATTGATAATCCCACAGAAGAAGAGTGCAAAGAGAGGAAATGTACACAAGCTACCTTCCAAAATAAAACAAAATAACAATCAGTGGTAATTAATATCCTTTAATATCAATGTACTCAATTCACCTATAAAAAGACACACCCTAACATGATGAATACAAAAACAAAAGCTTACCTTTTGCTGCATAGAAGAAACATACCTCAACTCCAAAGAATAACATAGGCTCAGAGTAAAGGGTTGGAAAAAGATTTTCCAATCAAAAGGCCCCAAGAAACAAGCTGGTGTGGCTATCCTAATATCCAACAAGGTAGACTTCAAACTAAAATTAATCAAAAGAGATCAAGACAGACATTATTTACATGTCTTAGGAAAAAATTGATCAAGATAGGATCACAATCCTGAATATTTATGTCCCTAATATAAGGGCACCTTCATATGTAAAAGAAACACTACTGAAGCTTAAACCCACATCAAATGTTATACTCTAATAGTGGGAGACTTCAATACCCAACTTTCACCACTCAATAGGTCAACCAGACAAAGAATCAACAGAGAAATAAGGGGTCTAACAGATGTTATGATACAAATGGACTTTATAGATATTTACAGAAGCTTCCATCCAAACACAAAGGAATATACATATTTCTAAGCACCCCATGGATCTTTCTTTAAAATTGACCACATACTTGGTCATAAGGCAAATATCAACAGATACAAAGAAATGGGAATAATCCCTTATATCTTATCAGACCATCATGCCTAAAGTTAGAATTCAACAACAACAAAAATCACAGATAGCTTACAAACTCATGGAAAGTGAATATCTCTACATTGATCCACATCTGAGTCAGAAAAGAAGTTAAGAAAGAAATCAGCTTTTCTAGAATTTAATGAAAGTAAATCCACAACATACCCAAACTTATAGAACACAATGAAAGCAGTGTTAAAAGGAAAATTCGTAGCATGAGATCCTTATATGAAAAACCAAGAGAAATCTAACACAAGAGATTTAACAACTCAGCTGAAGGCTTTAGAACAATTAGAAGCAAACTAACTTAACAGGAATAGAAGGCAGGAAAGTATCACAATTAGGACTGAAATCAGTTCAATAGAAACAAAGAGAAAAATACAAAGAATCCATGAATCAAAAAGTTGGTTCTTTGAGAAAATCAACAAGATAGACCAGTCCTTATCCAAGCTACTAAAAGACAGACTGAGAGTACTCAATTTAACAGAATCAGAAATGTAAAGGGAGACATAACAACAGACACAGAGGAAATCCAGAGAATTTGTAGGTCATACTTTGAAAATTTATACTCTACTAAAATGGAGAACCTAAAAGAAATGGACAGTTTCCTGGACAAGTACCAATTACCAAAATTAAATCAAGAACAGATTAAAAAACTAAACAGACATATAATACCAAAGGTAATTGAAGCTGTTAATAAAAGTGTCCGGAAAAAAAAAAAAAAGCCCAGGAACAGATTGCTTTAATGCAGATTTCTACCAGACATTCAAAGAACTAATACCAATACTAAACAAACTGTTCCATACTGTGGAAACTAAAGGAGAGCTGCCAAACTTCTTTTATGAGGCCATAATTACCCTAATACCCAAGCCGCTCAAAGATGCAACTAAGAAAGAGAAGTACAGACCAATCTCCCTCATGGACACTGATACAAAAATACTCAAAAACTTCTTGCAAAGTGATTAGAACAACATACAAAAAAAGTCATCCACCACAATCAAGCATGCTTTATTCCAGAAATACAGGGATAGTTCAACATACAAAAAAGTATAAATGTCATCTATCATATAAAATAATCAAAGAAAAAAAAAACACATGATCATATCCTTAAATGCTGAAAAAGCCTTTGACCAAGTACAGCTCTCCTTTATGATAAAAGTCCTGGAGAGATCAGGAATACAGGGAAAATTCCTAAGTATAATAAAGGCGTTTTACAAGAAGCAGACCATAAGTGACCCACAAAATTCTTCCAAGGAACTTCTACGGCTGATAAACATTTTCAGTAATGTAGCAGCATACAATATTAACTCAAAGAAATCAGTAGCACTGCTATACCCAAAAGATAAAGGGGACGAAAAAGAATTAAGGGAAACATGACCATTCATAAAAGCTTCAAATAGCATTAAATACCTTGGAGTAATTATAGCCAAAGAAGTAACAGACCTATTTGACAAAAACTTTAAATCTCTGAAGAAAGAAATTTGTGAAAACAGAAAGGAGAATATTAGCACTTCTATTGGCTGAAGGCTACTTGTAAAACTTCATGAGTAGATGACTTTAAAAAAATTCTTATCCTCTGTATAGTTATTGTTAACTCTTCTGCATTTTAAATTCTTTTTACTGTTTTTTTTTGATAAATACAAAATAAAGAAGGAAAAAAAAAGAAATACAAAAAAAAATTACAAGGAGAAAAAAAAAAGGTTTCCATAGTAATATAAAAGAATAAAACATAAAAGCAGAAAGGATAACTTAGAATAACATTCTAAAATATGTTCTTTTCTTAAAGTAAGAACTGAAAAATTTGAACCTGTCATTATTAAATACCCTAGAAATACTGAGCTTCATCAAAGCAAAAATCATCATAATAGAATTATATATATGCTTTAGCATTTTTATACTTTTTATCTTTTGGGATGAAAAGAAATTGCTATTAATTGAGCTGCTGGGTATCTTTCTCTAGCTTTTAGCATGTGCATATGCTTCTGAATAATGTTTGGTTTTTCAAGTTTTTTTAAGTTAAATTTTTCATTTATTTTTCATATAAACCAGTTTCTTCCTTCTTTCTTTCCTCCAGTTCTTTCCCCGAACTTCTATCATTCCCCCATCTACTTCTCTTCTATCAAGGTTCAGAAAGTGTCAAGCCTCCCATGGGAGTCAATGATGTGGTGGGAGGGGGAAGGGACCTTGAATATGGATATACAGGGATGAAAAAAAAAATCAGAGGGAAAGCTGAACACAAAGTAAATATATGTGTAGCAATCTTATTTGCATTATCACCCTTGATAAGTCATGCTTATGATTTTTATCTTCTTTATAGTTATTGTTAACCTTTCAGCATTTTAAATTCATTTTACTGTTTTTTTGATAAATACAAAATAAATAAAAAAAGAGAGAGAGAAAAAATAAAGCATGGCACATCAAGTTGAGACAGAACCAAGCTCTGCTCCCTGCATCAATGCTGAGTAAGGCAATTAATTCATCATGGGAAATGACTACTGGGGGAATGGTTCCCAAAAACCAGCTCTGGCACCATGGAAAAGTTCTGATCTCACTGATGAGAGCAAAATAATTCTAGCTAAGACTTCTAGAAACAGTGGAATGATGCCTCAACTGGTCTTCACTTATAATCAGATTTGTGACTACCCTAAATGTCATCATAGAGTCTTCATCAATCAACTGATGGAAGTAGAAACAAAAATTCACAGCCAAGTGTTGGGCAGTCCAAATAATAACACTTGTAAGTACATATTATTAAGGCTGATACCAATTGGTGATTTGATACTAACTGTTTTTCACTTTGGCAGCTAAAGGTAAATATTTGAAAACATACATAGGAAAATGATCAAGATAATGCCACCATGCTAGAATAAAATGCATCTTCTGTTTGTACCATGATTACTTGAATTATAAATCATGTATTTTTAGAAGAAAGAAAATTGAATGAAATAATTTTCTTTACTTTGTAAGTAACTAAACATCAAACAAACACTTAGATGTTTGTATTGTTTTGTAGATTAAAAGGCTCTGAAATAAGTATATATGTATGTTTATGAACATTACTAAGTACTTATGTAAATAGAACTATATTGGTTTGATTTCTAGTTTGTCATTAAGTTTATAATATAAAGATTATAAAATAATGAGACTTTGTACAGTTTATAACATTTATTTTTAATTGTTTTTATATTATCTTCAATAATTTCCATTTTCCAAATTAAAAACTTGATTTTAAATCTGTTTACTAGAACTAAAGCTTGGAAACATTAATCAGAATTTTACTATTTTTGTTTTGTTTTTAAGGGAAAAAATCCCTTTTCACATTTTTTAGTGTTTCATACAAGCTCTCTTTGAAGCAAGCTCCCACATTCAACTGGACTCATTTTGTCCTTGATTCATTGTACCAAAGTCAACATGGATCACTGTACTGAATGTTGACACATGCTGGACAGAATAGCTGTTGCAAACCTCAATTCACTTTGTCTATAAACGGTAGTCCTGATCCAGAACGTTGTGCTGTTGTCCGCATCAACTCCTGTAGAAAGCTTACTTAATGACTATTTGCTATCTCAGTCTCAGAGCTGATATTACAACTCCCAGGAAAAGTAAATGTGGCTACCGAATGTGGTTATGGTTCAGTCCTGCTACAGTAGAGAGACTCACTAACAAGTAGACTCTTGGTGTCTCTCACAGAGAAACTTTGCAGTGCTCAAGGAACATAAAATTCCTCCTTGTGCTCTGGTAGGTTTCTGATAATTTATTGGACTGCCACTCAGGAAATTCATCCTAGATTTTTATTTGCCTCAGCACTACCTCATAAACTTTAAACTTTTATTGAAATTTAAAAGCTCTTAGGAATTCTAATACACATAGAAATTAACAAAACAAAGAATAATCACTACTGGAAAAAAACATTGCAACTGTAGAAACTTTGTTTTCTTATTCAGTTAATAGAAGAAAAATGTAAGACATTTATAAATGATACATTCAAGTATAGTAATTATGTTCATTTAATGTAGGCTTATTTTAAGTTTTGCCTTTTTCATTCACTATTGCATTGCTGTCTTAAGACACTTGGGACAATGATATAGGTATAATTAATTGGTGATTGAAATGCTTTTTCATTTATTATTGGCATGTAAACAGGGACATAAATAATTCTTTTATTTATTTATTTTTATATAATAAAGTCTTTTTTTAATCCATGTATCTCCTTGTTCCAATTTGCTTCCCCTCCTGACCCTTCCAAGTCAGCCTTCAGCCTCCCTCCTCCCCATCCCCCAACCCCCTCCCCAAAAAGGACAAGAGGTCCCAAGGTGGATTAGTTCAGCATCCCTGCCAGGCAATGTCCTTTCTTTCCTACTTCCAAGTAAGGAGCTTAAAACAAAAGACTGTACCTGGTTACCTCCCATGCCATGGCAGTTGAATATACCCACTTTTTCATTTTCTTTGCGGCCCATGTTGTCTAAGCATTGATTAGTTTCAACATTTCTTATCTAAAGAAAACACAAACAAAAATGAGAAGATCAAACAAATTCAAGTACTTAAGCCATAAGGTCATTACAAATTACTCACAAATTACAGCTTGTTCAGTAAATAACACAAGTTTGTAAGGAAATTTACTCTGGAATGTGTTTTAAATATCACTTCATTTTTCTCCTCAAGATTAGTCTTAAATTTCTTTCTAAACTCTGCCTAGCTTGAATTGAAACAATGTTGGTTATGATAATAGCATCTAATCAATCAATGAAGAAAGTTCTCTATGCATTTTACTAGTCTTTTAACCATTAATATAGTCTGAAATTCAATTCTAATAACTAATAGATCCCTTAACTCCTATAGAATCACATGAAAAATGACAAAAATTAGATTAATATTTGATATTATTTTTCTCCATTTTCTTATTAGATGTTCTATCTTGTTAAGTAATGAACATTAATTACATTGCTATCTTTTGTGAATAAGACAGATTTGAACATTTTTTCTTATTTCTACTGCTAAACTTAACAGAAAGTTTTAACCTAAAGAAACGGTGTTATAAGTTAAATGTGATTTCATATTGCAAATTACTCAAAAGAAAGATGAAGCTGCTAAGTATAGACATAAGTCACTAGTTTATAATCAAATATTGCAATAGTACCATAATTAATGTCCTGTTAATACACATTTGAGCTGAATGTAAATTAAAATTCATTTCTTAGTATTAAAGATGCTAAAAATTTTAAATATAGCATTGGTTGTTATAAAAGAAGCAAAAGAGGGATACTTGTGTTAAGTAAAATATTTAAAAATCATTTTCTTATTCTTCACCAAAGTGCATATTTACATTTATATACCATGATTCTGAGAATTCTGTACCTCTGTTCCATGCAATAACATCATTATTTTTATTGTACATTCTGCAATTAACTATATAGTGTTGTTCAACATGGTTATTATGCATTGGCTACAGGTCTCTTCATTTTTTCTAATTAATACAATTAGAGATGTTTGATATAATTTTATAGAAAACAGAAATATATATAATTCAATTTTTCTATTTTGTGAGCATTATTGTTAAATAGTCCTTCCTGGGGTGCAAAACAATCTTTGGTTAGCAATAAGACCTCAGTGAGGAAATATGAACAGTTGTGATCACACTGGGTAATATTTGGAAGTAGGTAAGAGTCTCAAACCCTCTTTCAATAAGTCGAAATTTAGTTCAGTATTATAGACACTTGCATCAAGAAACCTGAGCAGCCACCCAATGGACAGGGCAGAGCGCACTGTGATTATTGTACTGAAAGCACTTAGGCTTCCAAAAATACACCCAAATGGTAGTACTGATTTCAAGCTGATTTAGGTTATTTCAAAACTGAGCCTTCAAGCAGATCATTTTTAAGATCGGTACATGTACAATTACTAGGAAGGTGATAATTGACAGAAGGTAGAGTAAATAGGTCTGTGTGCAATTCACATAGTCCAATAAATAATACACAGTATTGTTGAGTTATAATACACTTCTTGTTAACTTGTCATAAATGGCATGTAAGTTTCATGGTACTTGAATAGATACAAAATAAAAGTTACAATGTTATAAGTAAAGTCATTTTTAAGGCCTTGTACCTCTCTTTGACAATAAAAATCTCAAAATATATTTTTTGCCATGTATAATCTGACAGTAGCATTAAAGGAATATTAAATAGGCATTGGACACTTGATTCTGATAAATTAACTACAGAATTTTAAAAAGCCTCCAAATTTGGAACCTGGAAAGTATTTGACTGATTACTTTAATTTAGGTATGTGATATTTTTATTTGTGATCTCATTACAATAAGATGTCTTTTTATAACCATAATAAAAAATAATGCCCCAAATATACTGTCCTTAGTAACAATTTATTATCGATCCAGCATCTGTGAGATATAAATTTTATTTCTGTTCTTTGAAATAACTGATGAATTTAATGACTAAGTCTAGAAACATTAAGAAATTTCACATCTTATATAAAGCATTGCTTGGTGTAGGATAGTACAAAAATGAACAAAAGGAACAATTACTTTCATTGTTGATCTTACATTTAAGTATAAAAGAAATCAATTAAAACATATTCACAATATGTCAGGAGATTAATATGTCTCATTGGAAAGAGAGAAATAGCCTTTCCTAAGGATGAGTCTCCTAATTAGTTATCCAATACAAAATGATCAGCTCTAAAGTCATATACACATAAGCCACAGTAAACAGATTCTCTATGCTATAAGCATACACTTCTGCATATGTGTGCAATAATAATAACCAAAGCAATAGAGGCCATCAATATGAGGGGACCTGAAGGGTAAATGGGTGGAATTAGATGGAGGATGGAGGAAATAGAAGGAACTAATACATTATATTTAATTTTTAAAAAATTAATTTAAAGACATTGTAAAAAAAAAGCAAAGAACAGAAAGAGGAGAGTGGCATATGTGTCCTAACTGCAAGGGAACTGCACAAGATATTTTAGTTACATGAGATAGAAATTCTAATACCATCTATGCTAGAGCATCCCAGACAAGATAATAGCACACAGATGCACCTGCAGTTACAGAATCCTGGAATGAAGGCTTAGCAGTTGTTGCCATGGAGCGGAGAGCAAATAGCAAGCTACACAAGTTTCCAAGACTAAATAATGTCACCAATCCTGTGATCTCAGTATATCTATGCAGATTAATACTTTACTGTGCTTGCTAAAAGTGGGTTAGAGGCAGGACAAGAAGCCAGAAAACAAGTATTGACCCTACTGAAATCCTCTTGAGGAGAAATGTGATTGTTTGGTGTAAAGGATAACAGTGGGGATCAGGAGGTAAATTTTGGTATACATTTTCTTTTCAGATGGATCTGAAGAAATTGCAGGTATATGAGCCAGAAAAAAAATAACACAAAACATTCCCAGCTTTGATCAATACAAATGGACCAAAGATGCCCTTAATTATTCAGAAAAATAATCTGAGTTCTTATATGTTGACAGCAATTTTAATGGTCTTTGTACTTGAAAATCACTTTGGTGAATCAGTAGTTTTTGCTTGGCAACATATGGCTTTCAGGTTATACAAAATACTGATCCATTTACTTCTGGCATAAAAGGTTACTTTTGAGGAGTCCAATGACAATCTGGTTTGATCCTCCTCAATTTTACAAGAATAAAACTTCCTAGATAACAAATAATCTCATTGGTTTAAAGTCTAGTTAGATGTTTTTGTCTCAAAATATCTTGGTATTTCTTATTATGGAAAATATAATGTAGACTGTTCCTTTTCACAATAAAGAGTCAATTTTCAGGACTGGCTCCTTAAATTAAACTTAATATTGCTTATTTTACTTCACTAGGTTGGTTTTTTGTAATTAGAAAATATTGCTTTGGATATTGTTTATTATCTTCTATATCACTCAATGTTTTAAAATTTGTCTGTTATTTAACTCCCCCCTACTTTTCTACTCTCAAAATTATAATGAATTTTGCTGTTAAGCATATAAATCATGTGTTTTTAGTTTTTAAGCAATTATTCCAGAGATTATTTGTTTGCTAATGTCTAATAATTTTCTGTATTTTAGTGATATATCTTAGAGGTTTGCTAAATTTGAATGTTATTGTTCTTTTTATATTACAGTTCACAATATCTGCTTTATATTTTAGTTTCTTCTGAATAGCTAGGATGCATTTAAACATTTAACTTGTTTGCATTATCTATAACATTATGTACTCTTGATTATATAGGTGTGTAGCATTCATCTTTTTGTATGTTTTTAAATTCCCTTCCTCTTTCTTTGCTAAAATTTTATTATAACTTTTTTAACTTTTAAGTGGGAAGATTGATCAGGGGTTATTTCCTACTTCACACAGAGATTTACCTTCTAGGTCTTTTTAAAGATTGTTTATTAAAAAGCCTCCACTATTTTTTTAACCTCTTAATTCTTATGCCATTCATGTTTTTAATTTTTTTTTGTCTGGACCTTTCATTTTATCTTTCCATTTGTCCTTTCCTTCTAGATTTTGGCTGTATTCTCTGATTTTTCTTAAAACGGTTACTGTAGGTAGAGAGTTTCAAGAATCCACCAGAAATAGAATGCTGAAACCTTTCAGATTATAGAGTGGAGTGTTCACCTGTACACAAAAGGCCCTTCCAGGCTCACTACTTTTAAATTAACAGGAAATAATTTTTTTCTCGGAAATGGCTGGACTTGAGTATTACCCTGGTAATTTTTATCGGATCCATCATTTCTTCTTCCTGTTCTGCAAAGATAACAATATTATACCAGTGGAGGACATGGGACTTTCTATATTGGAATCTGTGAATATTCTTCAATCTCTCATTTTGTTGTCCAAGCCACATATTGTTTTCCTTTTATTTTGCTTTTCTTTCATATTTTCTCCTGTGTCCTGTTGTTTTTGTAGTTTAAGTTGGATGATGCAATTTTAAAAGAATTCCAGAATCAATCTTTTTATTGGTAGAAGCCTGTCCTACTTTTGGAGTTGCAACCATTTGGGTTCTTAATTGATATGCAGTAGTATCACTTGTTCTTCAGAAGGTAGCACAAAATAATGATTGTATCTGAAATAAAATGAATTGTCAAACTTGCTGTATAGTATAGCTGAAAGAGTAAAAATAGATATGGAGAGGTGGCTTAAAAACTTGTCAGAAGCAAAGAAAGACAGTAAGTATAATTATACAATAATTATAATTGTATTAAATAGTGCAGAAACACAGCTTGGAAACCAATTATTTAAACTAAAATCAAGGCCAGTAAGATGGCTCAGCAGGCATTTGCTTCAAACCTATAGACCTAACTTTTATCCCTGGGATCTACTTGGTGGAAGAAGACACTAGACTCCTAAAAGTTTTACTCTGACACACATAGACATACCATAGTGTATGTGATTTTAAAACTACAAATCCATGAACAGCTTGGTTCACAATCAAGTATGTGTACCTAAAGGCATCTTTGGGGAAAAATAAAAAAAAAAAGTGGACAAGGTCCAACCTGTCATTGGTGTTAGTCTTAAGACATAACACTCAACCAGTAAGGAACTTTATCCATTAAAAATCTCTTATAGACATGTTTTATGTCCTACATCAAAATAAGCATAGTACTGAGGGAGTTTGGAGGTCTAGAAATTCTTTGACTTATTTTCTAAGCTGAGATACAGCTTTGACTGCATGGTATAAGACCAAAGCAGTTCTCAATCTAATTGGTTGTCCACTTTGAAATTTCTTTGTTTACACATATCTTTTATGACTTACAAACAGTTCCTAAGGATGAAATTGAGTGTATTATTTTTTCACTTTATTGTTGAAGCTGGAAATCACAAAGTCATTACACAGTTTCTCCTACCCACCAGAAGCCCTCTTAGCAGTAATTAGCTTTTATTTTCTCAGCTGGATTGCCAAGAGGAAAGTTTAATCTAAAAATAGAGGGTTTGTCCTCATCCCATCAACTAAATATTAAATTTAAAATCTCCATTCTAAAAATAAAGGAATAAGGACTTCGAAAAATGTAAGTAACAACAACACATTTATTCTTTAAATGGGAATAATCTAGCTTATTACTTACTTAATACATACTAAATACTTATAAAGACTATATTGTAATGCTTATACCCTATAATTAAAGTGTTTTGTTGTATACACATATATTAATTATGAAATATGCCTATGAATTTGAGATCAGAAGAATAAGCATAGAATTTGTGTTTTTAACAAGCTCAAACCTACTTTGCTAAGCTCTCAAAATATTGCAGAAGTTTGTATCAATGTTTATTTAAAAAATAAAATTGGAATGAATTTTCTTTTTTAATTTATTTTTATTTTATTATTATGAACAAAAAAGTCTAAATCATCAAAAATATGAAACATTTCATTTGTAGATGTATGTACTCA
Organism: Sigmodon hispidus; assembly: GCA_004025045.1. Lineage (NCBI taxonomy): Eukaryota > Metazoa > Chordata > Mammalia > Rodentia > Cricetidae > Sigmodon > Sigmodon hispidus. The sequence goes on from PVIH01013452.1 coordinate 31,813, forward strand.
TTTGTTATAGATGAAAATTAGCTTCTGAGTCCCCAAGATTTAGAATTTTAATGCAAGGGTAAAGAATGCCCAATTTTGTGTGTCTGACCTAGAATAAGATGTTATTTTACTGAGTTACCCTATTAAAAGGTCAGGAAAGCTGAGAATCTATAAATAACTCTGATTACCAGGGATGGTAAGCCTTTAAGCATTTTAGTTCACACACTTGTTAGTAACTGAATTTATCTATAATCCTTGCAGCCTCACAGCTCTACAGATGTCCATTTTTATCTATTCAAATTTGCTCTTCAAAAATATTTAAGAAATATAATACCAGCACATAAGGGCATTAACTAGATGATGTTGTTAAAAAAAAATCTAAGAGGAAAAGTGCTGAGGTCAACAGCACAATACGAAGTGCACAGACCAATGACAAAACATGTCCAGGCAGCATGCAGATGGAAATTTTTAAGTCCTAAGGGTTATCTCACTTGGCTCCAAAAATCCTGCTTTTTATCTTTTTAACCTCAGATAGTACTCTGTTCCAGATATCTCACAATATATATTTAGAATGCCATCCTGTTAAAACTCAAAAATTTGGGCCAGCATCCTGTTTTAGAAGGTTGTTTATTTCAATCTTGTATAGGAATTAGTCTTTATATTTAGAATATCTAAATCCTCTAACATTAATCTACATGAGCTAAAAGGCTACTTAAGAGACAATTTAATGCTGCAAAGGGCTCAACCTCCTTATTCCATTATGATCTGCTTACTGAGTCTAAAAGGCACATGCTTCATTAAGTTACTTAAAGGTTTGAGTTCAAAGCAATTGCACAGCTTTTAACATCCGATTGTCAATTGCACATAATTTGTGAGCTGATTGAATTGATATTTTAATTATCTCAGTAAGATGTAAACATCAGACAGTAAGATAATGATGTGTGACATTAATAAGTTTACTCATGTTGATTCTGTTGTTGATATATGATCATCACCAAACAGAATAAAGTAAAATTTATAAAGAAAATTGATTGATGGAGAAATGCTTGATTTTATCAACATAGAACAACATTAAATATATAGACCTTTTACAAGCTGAAAATATGCAAACATAAAATGTTTAAAAGGTCACTAGAAATTAAGGGAGAAGTACATAATTAGATTAAAAGTAATTTGATAACAAGTAGCTTTTACATCTGATACTTTAGAATGCTATTAGAGAGATATTCTCTTCATGCAGAATGAAAAACATGACAGGAAGTAGAAAAGAAAAAACCTCAAATCATGACTTTTGCCCATTAACTGTTTAACACTAGCTCATTATCAAGATGTCCATCTTAAATTATGTATACATGGCTAAGCTAAATTGAAATGGGGAGAGCTTGCTGAATTAGCCTTTCTGTTTCCATGGATACAGATCGTGTGTTGGATTTATTTAGAGCCTGGTTTTAAAATGGAAAACTATAGTACATTAATATCCAGGAACATCAAAACTTAATATATCTCAAAGATGTTTTAAACTTATTGGGTGGTTGAGTAAGTCCATATCATGCTGGGTAGCTCATTGGGGACACATTTGATTTCCACTGTTTTCTTTTGGCTGTTTGCCTCTTGACACTCCTGCATCCCCTCTCAATTCCAGTGGAATGGCTCTAGAGTAAAGGAATTTGTTTGTTTTTAATATAGCTTTGAGTTCTTAGCACAAGAAACAGTACTCAAATTTTATTTAATAACAGTATTCTAGTGAATGGAACACAGTTATTTTCTTTTATGACTTATGGATTTGGAGAATATCCTCCTGAGCGAGGTATCACAAACCCAGAAAGATAAGCAGGGGATGTACTCACTCATTAGTGGACTCTAAACAAACAAAGAAACAAACAAGAAAAAAGCAAAGCATGCCCAAGCTGCAAACCACAACCACTGAACTGAACAGCTTGGGATCAGAAACACCTTGGAAGGACTCCTTGGATCCCATCCCCCTAGAGGAACACCTGACTCAATCTGGACGCTGTGGGGAGAAAACTGGATCTACCAGGAGTGGAAGCTGAATTAAGCAATGTTGGGACAGTGGGACCTTGGGACTGCCTGCTGCCTGCCCAGCGGGGGATGAGGAGCTGTGGAGAAGAGAGAATAACCTGATGTGGTGGGAGGGGGAAGGGACCTTGAATAAGGATATACAAGGATAGAAAGTGTGACTTCTTTGTTCATAATAATAGTAAAAAGAAATTCTAAAAATGAATGAGAAAGATGTAAAACCCAGGCATTAGAGTGATTGATCGCCATTCTTAAAAAAAGTGCTCTTCATCTTTAGCCATTAGAGAAATGCAAATCAAAACAACTTTGAGATACCACCTAACACCTATTAGAGTGGCTAAGATAAAAGGCACAGATGACAGCCTATGCTGGAGAAGATGCCAAGCAAGGGGAACAAACACTCTTCCATTGTTGGTGGGAGTGTAAGCTTGTTCAGCCACTTTGGAATGCAGTATGGCGGTTTCTCAGAAAATTGAGAATCAATCTCCCCAAGGACCCAGCAATACCACTTCTGGGTGTATACCCTAAAGATGCACAGTCACACTCTAAAGGCATTATCTCAACTATGTTCATAGCAGTATTATTTGTAATAGCAAGAACCTGGAAACAACCTAGATGTCCCTCAACTGAACAATGGATTAACAAACTATAGTACATCTACACAATGGAATACTACTCAGCAGTAAGAAAAAATGATATCCTAAAATTTGCAGGCAAATGGATGGATTTCCTGAGTGAGGTATCACAATCTCAGAAAGATAAGCAGGGGATGTACTCACTCATTAGTGGACTCTAAACAAACAAACAAACAAACAAGAAAAAAGAAAAGCATGCCCAAGCTGCAAACCACAACCACTGAACAGCTTGGGATCAGAAACACCTTGGACTGACCCTTCAGACCCCACTCCAACTATAGGAACACCTGACTCACTCTTGAGGGAGGATGGACAAAACTGGATTTGGCCAGGAGTGGAGACTGATCCAAACATTATTGGGTCATTGGGACCATAGGACTGTCTACTCCCTGCCCAGGGAGGGGATGGGGAGTTGCAGAGAAGAAAAATGACCTGATGTGGTGGGAGGGAGAAGGGACCTTGAATAAGGATATACAGGGATGGAAAAAAAATTCAGAGGGAAAGCTGAACACAAACTAAATATATGTGTAGCAATCTTATTTGCATTATCACCCTTGATAAGTCATGCTTATGATTTTTATCCTCTTTATAGTTATTGTTAACTTTTCAGCATTTTAAATTCATTTTACTGTTTTTTTGATAAATACAAAATAAATAAAGAAGAAAAAAATACTGCCATAAACTAAAATTAACTGACTGTAAATTTATCTATTCAATTTAAAAGTTTGTGTATATATGTAATGTGTACTAACATTTTGGTTATTCAAGGTCTTTCATTTAAAAACATAAGATCATTTTTCTTTTTTATTTATTATGAATAAATTCTCATTTTTTATTCATGTTAAAAAAAGAAAAGAGTTAGACTAACAGGTATTGGATCCTGACTTCAATAACTAACTTGAAAAGTGGTCAGTCACATCAATTCTTATGTAACAGTTTCTTCATTAACTAAAAAAAAAGAACAAATTGAAGAAAGTATTGCCATTAAAAATAGTATAATTAATAGAAAGCACTTAGAGCAGTATTAGCAGAATGACAAATCAGCTTTACTACTGCTTCTTCCCAGACACTCTAGTAAACACCCTGGCTTAGGTATTTGCTAAAGTCTTGCTTACTACACTCAAATGATACTAGGAGACTTAAGGGGCAAGGACCCTCCCTTGACTGACATGAGGTCTTGGGAGTTTTATCAGTCCACTATGGTACCTATTCTCTATATGTTACAAAGACCCACAAATCATTCACAGAGATATTTGGAGAATATTTTTATATCAAATATGGAAACTTAATTTGTTACAGAATATAGATAACAATTCAAATTTAGCACACTATTGAGAGGAATTTGCCTAAACTAAATTTTACATTAAAAGGAAGTCAATTAGATTCTTTGGTATGCAAAAAACCTTACAACTAAATTTTTAATCTGGCTGTAAATATGTGGGTTTTTTTAAGTCAAAGTTGAAGTCTTTTGAGGAGTAATTTGCTGGCCTCAGTGAGACCCCCCCCCAAAAAAAGCATGAAATCTTATCATGTGTAATTGAATAATCTTTATCAAGAAAGAAAACATTGTCATTTTAAAAGAGTAGATTAGATTTCATGATTAATTATATTCTTCAATAAAGAAATAAGAATATTAAACATTTTATAGATATTATCAATGGATTAGCTTGTGTGGGAAGAGTGTCCTAGTTTAAAATATTTTTTATGCATTCTGAGTAGAAACCTCTATGAAATTAATGTTAACCTTCATATAATATATTAGAAAGGGATGGCTACAATATCCTCCTCATAAAACAAATTAAAGCAGAACTAATTAGTGACTGAAATTACACATGTCAAAGTTGTATTACTGCACAATAAACCTTTTCATTACAGAATGCGGATTAAATACATGGAAACTGAGATTGCACCCAAAGGAGGGCATCACTGAAGGAAGATAGAAATTTGGTTAATGGAGCACTGGGAAGGCCCTTCACATGAGTCATTAAAAACAATCAGCTCCACTCAATTTGAGTAAATTTTCTTTCATTGTTTTCTTTCTTTAAAGTATGACCACCATTATACTACATTGAACCGGGTTAACTATTATATATTTTACTACTATGATTTGCCAAATGATCATTCAAATCTAAACTCATTTATTAAATTTTATTTTCTAAATAATTATATTATTGTGGTCAAATGACAATTGTTAGCTGCCATGTGGATGCTGGGAATCGAACTCAGGTCCTTTGTAAGAACAGTCAGTGCTCTTAACCACTGAGCCATCTCTCCAGCCATAGCCAATATGAAAGTAATTTTAAATAACAAATTTGTAAGCAGGAAACTATTTACAGGGAGCACATATAATAAAGGAAATAAATCATATTTTGAGCAAGAGATTATTTATTATCATGTATATGTATGGTTAGGCAGCCAACTATGCACATTGAGCAATTTAAGTATTTTATAAATGAATGGTACACTCTTATAAATGTGAAATTAATTTTATAACATTAATCCAAATTATATATTTTACTTTCTCATTTATGTGCAAAATTTTTAAAGGGTATTGACATTTATTTTGTCTTACTGAAAATGATTGACAATTGAAACAGTTGAAGGAATTCATCAATCTCTGTTGATCCCAACATTTAATTTATAAAATATCAGAGAGCCTTTATTCAGTTACTGATAGAAATAGATGCAAACATTGCCAAACATTGGGTGAAGCTTAGGGAATCTTGCTGAAAAGAAGGGAATAAGGATTGTAGGATTCAGAGGGGTCATGGGCATCACAAGAAAACCCACAAACAACCAGTCTGGCTCAGAGGAACTCCCAGAATCTAAACCAACAATCAGGGAGCTTGCATGGGACCAACCTAGGCCATTAACATACATGTGACAGTCGTGGGAACTACTTGTAGGACTCTAGTAATGAAAGCAAGGGCTGGTCCCTAAACATTGCTGGCTCTTGAAAATGTAATCCTCTTATTGGCTTGCTTGACCAGCATAAATATAAGGAGAAGTGCTTAGTCTTACAGCAACTTGTCATGCCATGCTTTGCTGATACCCACCTGAGGCCTGCCCTTTTGGAACAAAAACCAGAAGAGTAGTGAATAGGGGAAGGGGAAGAAAGAAGATGAGAGGAAGGAGGGGAAACTATAGTCAGGCTATAAAAGAAATAAAAATAAATAAAATATAACTGATGACAAACTTTAATCTTAGACATTTTGGAAATACATTTTATTGTTCAAATAGTTATTGTGTCAAAATTTGTGGCTATATAATTTTAGTGGTTTGCTGAGTTTTAAATCTCAGTTTTACTTTCAATCCAGATATAGTAATGCTTCTAATACTCAAAAGCAAAATCTTTTGGGAGTTCGCAGAAAACAATTAATAGAATAAGTTTAATTGGCCAAAATACTCTCTGTTGGTAAAGAAATAAGACAATACAGTTTGCTCAATTTTAACAACCCCTTTCTTTAGAGTTACCCACATTGAAGACCTTCATGGTACTTGAGGGGGAAAAACAGCAAAATGACATTTAAAATAGATCCATTTAAAAACTTTTACAGTATTTTATTCATAACATGAAAAATATTGAGCTCCTTATAAACTGCTCCATTTGCAAAATATATTTATAACTTAAGAAAAATAAATAATTCATACCTCACCAAGTGAGTAATAACGTCTTGGGATCTGGGAGTCCGGATAGATGTTTTCTAGGTACCAAGAAAAAGGCTTACACTTCAGATTTTCCCTTAGTGTTTTTCTGACTGACACATCTCCATAATCCACTTTGACAACACCTGGAATGTTTCAGAAAACACAAATTAGTTTGTGTTATTTTAGCACTACATCAATTCGTTTATTTAGCTATCAGTTTTTTTTTTCTTTAAAATTCCACAACTCAAATGCATTTACAATTTCCACTAGCTGGCTTTCTCATTAACATCCAATTAGTACAGTAGATATAGAAAAAAAATTTTATTGCTTATTACTTTTGAAATGCAGATGTTTGCTTCAAAGTACTTGTAATTCTTAGATTGAAAATTATTAGCTAAATATAAATTGTTAATTTAGTGTCTAATAAGGAAAGTTTAACTCAAATAAATAATGCATCTGTTTCTACATAATGAAAATTTCATTGCTTTGTTAATGCTCATATTTTCCCTATAGAGTAATTTATCCTACAACAGAAAATTTTATGGAAAATTTATGTAAATATGATCTTCATAATGGACTGTAAAAAATTTTCTATTTTTCTTGTACTTCTATCTAAGCTTACTATAGTCTGTGTTCATTATAATTATATTCTATATTATAAGCCATCAAATATCACCTCAAGACCTTGAAAAAATTAGTAAGTAAGTAAATATTAAGAAACTAGCATAAACAATGAACAGAAATACATTCACCTGTATTTATTTAAGTTGCATAGCTTTATTTCAAATAACAATATACCATTTGAATTTAAATAACTTTCTTACTGGTAGTTGTACAAAGATGTTTTCTTTTAAGAAATAAAAACTATAACAATATGAATTTTCATATAAACCTACAACACTCACTAAATTTGTTCATTTTTTATATTAAAAATAGCATTGACTGAAATGATTAAATAACTACCTCAAGATAAAAATCATTTATTACATTATTTTTTGAATATATCAATAATTAACAAATTTATTTAAGGCCAGTGGCTATCAGATTCTAACACGCATACATACAAGAAAATCTTAGTATTTAAGCTATTGTATCTCAATAAAGAAACAAAGCCCATGAATACTAGAGAGTTTCTGTTTCAGGTCACAGTCTTCAAAAGTGGCTATACTCCAAAGCCCATTATCTACTAGCTCTACATCCTGTGTCTCTTGAAAAATCTCGCTTATTTCAAAATTAAATGCTAAAGTATTATTGTAGAGCATTATGATGACATTCCAACAGCAAAAGCAATTCCTTCTAAAAAAGTATTGATTATTTAAACTGGTTTCTGGATAAAAAATATCATTGCTTTGTTTTGATTTTTTTAGAGACAATATCAGTCTTAGACTCTTTTTATCCAGAGCTTCCAACCTGTAATGTAATCTTAAAAAAATAGTATTCAAAAAATGTCAAATATTTAAAAATATTGATTAGGGAAAGAAAAGCAATTGTAGTAAGAGGTATGATGGTTAAAGTTACATAAAACATAGACTTTAAGTTTATAAAGGGATGTCAAGTCTAGAAAGAAAGCACTGACCCTCGCCAGCTTTAAGTCTTTAGCAATTTTAGCATTCTGGGTTCAATTTTGTAGTTGATTTGCAAAAAATTGACTTATTTAATATCCATACTCTTGTTTTTCAGAATTATGATTGTGTATTACTGACTTCAGAATTTATTTCCCTGAAGAAAAGGTTTTTCTAGTGGTTTCTGACTAAGTGTTAATTTTAAAGATTTATTTGCATATCACTTTAGAATAGATCCGAAACAGCACAAAAAAGTGGACTGGATAAGCAGAGAAAAGGAAGAGATAATTTTAATAAAAACCTGCCATTTAAGTTGGCCTTGTCTTGAGTACTGATGTTAAATTAACTTCAGAAATGCATATTCCTGTGGATTATTTGGTAAGATATTTATTCCGTCTACAGCAGTTCTTAACTTGCTTCTTGCAACACCTTTACCTGACCTCTATCTTCAAAAACATTTACATTATGATTTATAATAGTAGCAAAATTACAGTTATTATGTAGCAATGAAAATAATTTTACGGTTGGGGTTACTACAGAACTAGAAATTATATATAAACATTAGGAAGGGTGAGAATCACTGCTCTACAGCCTTACTTTCCTACTTAGCAATGAAATACTGCATAAAAAACAATAGGATTCAGCTGACACTAAACAGCTTCCATTCTAAGTGCTTTCCAATTAGGCTGGGGCATCTGACTGGGTCTGATCAATAAACCATTGGAGTTACAGAAATGTATTTCTCATGATCATAAAGAGTGAAGTCTTCAGCTCTGGAGTCCTCTGTTGCAGGGTTTATAGTGGCCTTATATTCAATTGTGAATGTACAAAATATCAGGATATTTTGGTGTCTGAATGATAGCCTGACTGTATCAGTGACTTTGATATAGAACCTGGATGAGGATATTTTATAGTACTGTGGCAAGAAACGTCAACTCCCTTGTTCCCCAAATGTTAATCTCTGAACTAAGCCTCTTCAAAGTAGTTTTTTTAGTTGTTTCTCCTGTAATATCACTATGATCTCCATTGGGCATTTCAAAGTTGAGAAGACCTTCACGGTCTAGGCTCTAAATATCCTTGATTAGCACAAACATCCACCAATTTCTAATGGCAAAATATTAGAAACCCAAGGTTATTTCTTTGTGACTCAGCTTGTCTAAAGCTCTTTTAGGAAGCCCAGCTGGGGTTTGCTTCTTCCAGGTACCAGGACTGCTTTCAGTCTGCAGTGTGGTTTTTCTGAGTTGCCTTTGCAGATTGTTTATTTGAGAAATACTTAATTTTTTATTGTTTACCCTGGAAGAAGAAGCCTAGTAAATCTGAACAGTTTTAGGAGCTTCCTGAAATTACATTGACCTGTTTTTATTCATGTTTAAGAAACTTTTCTGAAGGGAGAAATGTTTGTATCAACTGATCTGGACCTGGCACAATTAGTTGTTTTTAGAATTTTGATTGTTTGTGGTTTTCTGTAATGGTTTTCCTATGTTGCAAAGAGAAGTTTATTGGTGAAGACTAGTAGCTACATTAAGTTGTGGCTACAAAATGCAGTTAAAAATTATGCTACTGTCAGATCCCAAGCTGTTCAGTGGTTGTGCTTTGCAGCTTGGACATGCTTTGCTTTTTGCTTTTCTATTTAGAGTCCCCTAATGAGTGAATATATCCCTTGCTTATCTTTCTGGGTTTGTGAGACCTCGCTCTGGAGGATATTCTCCAAATCCATCCAGTTGCTTGCAAATTTTAGGGTATCATTTTTTTTTTTTTTTTTTTTTTTACTGCTGAGTAGTACTCCATTGTGTAGATGAACCATAGTTTGTTAATCCATTCTTAAATTGAGGGACATCTAGGTTGTTTCCAGTTTCTTGCTATATAAACAGAAGAAAGGTATAACTTTGTGCATAATATAAATAAATTATGCTACTATAGAAAAATTGTGGGTGTAGGTTATCCTCCAAATTCATAAAATTAATGGCCCCACTTAGGTTAAGTTGACAGTATGAGGCATGACTTGCCTCTTGCTGACCGACCCCAGAATACAACTAGAGAGCTGTTTACCGCTACTATGATATTCACACTACTAAAGTAGCCATGTTGTTCTTTCTACTTCACAGGAATTATACCTAGGTATGACTTTGGCTGCTTTTTTCCCTTAGAAATTTTAATGGTAACTCTGCTACCATCAAAGCCAGTCTCTAGGAAGGAGACTTTCCTTTTATTATTATTATTATTATTATTAACAAAGAGTTCATACTTTCTAACCTTGTATATCCTTATTCAAGGTCCCTACCCCCTCCACCACATCAGGCCATTCTTTCTTCTCCACAAATCCCCAACTCATCCCTGGGCAGGCTGCAGGCAGTCCCATGGTCCCACTGCCCCAATATTGCTTAGTTCAGTCTCCACTCCTGGCAGATCCAGTTTTCGCCCCCCTCCCTTAAGAGTGAGTCAGATGTTCCTCTAGGGGGAGTGGGATCCAAGGTGTCAGTAAAAGGTATTTCTGTTTCCAAGCTGGTCAGTGGTTGTGGTTTGCAGCTTGGGCATGCTTTTCTTTTTTCTTGTTTGTTTGTTTGTTTAGAGTCCACTAATGAGTGAGTACATCCCTTGCTTATCTTTCTGAGTTTTTGATACCTTGCTCAGGAGGATATTCTCCAAATCCATCCATTTGCCTGCAAATTTTAGGATATCATATTTTCTTGCTGCTGAGTAGTACTCCATTATGTAGATGTACCACACTTTGTTAATCCATTCTTCAGTTGAGGGCCATCTAGGTTGTTTCCAGGTTCTTGCTATTACAAATAATACTGCTATGAACATAGCTGAGCTAATGCCTTTGGAGTGTGACTGTGCTTCTTTAGGGTATGCACCCAGAAGTGGTATTACTGGGTCCTTGGGTAGATTGATTCTCAGTTTTCTGAGAAACCACCATACTGCATTCCAAAGTGGCTGAACAAGCTTACACTCCCACCAACAATGGAGGAGTGTTCCCCTTGCTCTGCATCCTCTCCAGCATAGGCTGTCCTCTGTGTCTTTTATCTTAGCCAATCTAACAGGTGTCACATGGTATCTCAAAGTTGTTTTGATTTGCATTTCTCTGATGGCTAAAGATGTTGAGCACTTTTTCAGATGCCTTTCAGCCATTCATAATTCTTATGCTGAGAATTCACTTTTTAGATCTGAACCCCATTTTTTGATTGGGTTGTTCAAAGTTTTGGGCTCTAGATTCTTGAGTTCTATATATGTCTTAGAAATCAGTTCTCTATCACTTGTAGGGTTGGTGAAAGTCTTTTCCCATTCTGTAGGCTGTCGTTTTGTCCTATTGACAGTTTCCTTGGCTTTACAGAAGCTTCTTAGCTTCAAGAGATCCCACTTATTGATTGTTATTCTTAGTGTCTGTGCCACTGGTGTTATATTTAGGAAGTGGTCGCCTGTGTCAATTTGTAGAAGTGTATTTCCCCCTTTCTTTTCTATCAAGTTTAAAGTGGATGGGTTTATGTTGAGATCTTTCATCCACTTGGATTTGAGTTTTGTGCAGGGTGACAGGCTCAGATCTATTTGCATTTTTTTACACACTTCCATCCAGCTATGCCAGCACCATTTGTTAAATATACTATCTTTTTTCCATTGAATATTTTGGGCCTCTTTGTCAAAGATCAGGTGTTCATAGGTTTTGGGGTTAATGTCTGGATCCTCAATCCTATTCCATTGATCCACAAGTCTGTTTTTATGCCAGTACCAGGCTGTTTTTATTACTGTGGCTCTATAGTATAACTTGAAGTCAGGGATGGTGATACCTCCTGAGGTACTTTTGTTGAGTAAAATTGTTTTTGCAATCCTGGCTTTCCTCTTATTCCAAACGAAATTGAGTATTGTTCTTTCAAGGTCCAAAAAATATTGTGTTGGGATTTTGATTGGCAGTGCATTGAATCTGTAGATTGCTTTTGGTAGAATTGCCATTTTTACTATGTTGATCCTACCTATCCAGGAACATGGGAGACTTTCAGGTCGGGTCTAGCTTGGGCTTCTGTATCAAGCATCTGAAGTCCATTGTGTCTTCATCAGTAGGGATTTACCTTCAATCTCTGTGAGTCACTTAAGGACAAAAACTATCAGCTTATGTCTTGGGAGTCTTTTGTATTTCCCTGACCAACAACTCAAAAGAGGGCTTCTTATGTCTAGTATTAAAATTTTACTTAGTCTGTTAATCTTGGGGTAGCCTTATTAGAACTAATTGATATGTTTTATTAATTACCTTCATTGTTTATAAATGTGTTGTATAGCAGTATCAAATTCATATTATTTGGGCAACTGTGGTTCATATTTTTAAATAGGTGTTATACAGACCATAATTATCTTAGGTCACTTCTTCCCTAGGAGAAACTTAGTGTTAGAGTTGGAGTTTCCTAGGAGACAAAAAGACAAAATGCTCTAAGTCCATGTTCCACCCTGGAATGTTAAACAATGAATGCATTTTGCACCAAAGGAGAGTGGAAAGAATAAACTATTTTCTTAAATATAGAATGTTTTAGTAAATCATTAGTTCTCTAATTGGCAAAGTACAATTTACAAATTAAAATTATGTGAGAATATGAAAATGTTAATAAAGTACGGCTCCATATACACTAGTATTATAATTAATTAAAATAAAATGAATGAAACAAAAACTAAGTTAAAATGCATGAGAAAAAGAGCAATGTTTCCATTCCTCATTACACACAAAAGTGAGAATTATGTAGCCAATCAGACTTGCATGAAATAATGTTATATTAACTGTTTTTGCACATGAATAAGTAAAGTAGCAAATTTTTAGGTGAAGAATTTACTTTTGATAATTGAAAACTTTAGTTTAAATTGAAAACAACCTTTCACTTTGCTATTTACTTTGAACAACTACCCTCAAAACCATTATGAATAAGAATTTTTAACTTTTTCCTTAATTGAAATAATACTAACCATGAAATATATTTTAATGCCTGCTAATAATTATTATATTTTATGTGCTTTGTACAACATATTATATTAGAAGTTTGCTTGAAATTTAGATTATTTTAATTCAAAGTTTAATTAATTCACTGTTATTTTATCTTTTCATTATTCATATGAAAATGACTCAGGGTTCTAAACACTCAAGATATTACAGGGCACATTTAAAATATCATTTTGATTGTTTCAGCTATAGTACAGTGATTATATGCTTAATTTATCATTTTCTGCTGTTACCAAGATTTTAGTCTAGTGTTCATAATGTAATTTGCTTAGTGTTGGTAGATATACAATATCCAAGTACCAATGAAAGGCTCAGTTTATTTTAACACTGGCTTATATCCATAAGCAAAAACTAGAAAAAGTCTTTAGGCTGAGTAATCTAGATGTCATATTTAATGAATCAATAAAAAATAACAACATGGAATGTACACTATCTTTTTTAACCAAGGATCAATTTGATGTCAGTTAAAGCAAATGGACTGTAAAAATTGCTGTCTCTAAAAATGGTTTCTGTCCTCGCATTAAAGACAGAGTTCTTTGGACATCACTGAAAATGCAAAGGGAATAATGACATCATGGCAATGCTATTAATCTACATCTGAACACAATATACTTCATTGTATTACTATTTTTATTCTCATAGTAAGAAAAAATTTGTACATAAATTATGCATTAATTTTTCTAAGTTTATATTCATTTAAAATGTTAAAACATAAAACAAATATAACAAATTTAACATCTATAATATGTCACTATTAACTTTACAGTATTTCTTGCAGGTACTTTTTATTTACATATGAATATATAGGTACAACTTTTCTTGCAAAAATTAATTTATAATTTGTAATTTATAATTGCAACATGATCTTTTTCTAAAACAATTTGTCATCAACACAATTTCAAGTCAACCAAAATCTCTTATAAGCAAATATTATATATTACAGAAGAAATTTAACTAAAGTATTTTTATTTACATGCAACAACCATATGTATTAATAGGGTTCATCTTGACATTTCAGCACATTCATAAAATATGGACGTTTTTTATACCAGTATCTTGCCAACTTTTTCAGCTGGACTTCTTAATGCTATGACAATAATCTATTTTACAGGTTAACAGAAAAATATTTAACATACAAACATGATAATTTATTTAACAAGTCTTTGTCTCTTATTGTGTTGATTTGAATAACAATGGCCCATGGGTTCAGAATTGTGAGTAGAACAGAAGTAATGTTCATTATGGGAATAGATTTTTGTAGTGAACATAGCAGTGTACCATTTCTCATTAAATATTGATAATGTCACTGTAGCTTCATGCTGATTCCACTTTACTGAAGAATGACAATGAAATTTTCAACAGTTTAATAAATCACATAACTTAGGAAAAAGGCAAAATAATAGAATCCTTATAAATGTCAGATTTAGAGAACATTGTTTTAAAACAAAAGTTTATATTATTCAATATTCTACTAAACAAAGAAAAGTTAAAAATTCTCTATAGAAAATTTATCATCTTAGCGCATATCAAGTATGGCAATTATTCCTTGAAGAATAAAATCTACTTACAAAATTTTCTATGCTTTGATAGATCAATGTGATAATATAAATTCTTAGATTTACTTGAAACCTTTGAAATAAATATTGATGATATATATATGGTGTGACTAGGAGCTACTTTCCTGCCTTGACTATTTATATGAGCTAGGACATTTCAGTACATAATTGACTAACAAACCAAAACATATCCATAATATTCTTACAAATTATGTTTACTGCATAATTCATTCTGTAGGATGCTTGATGTTACCATTTCTTCATTTATATGACTATCATCTTATTGTCACATCTGGTGTAGCAGTGTGTTTTACACTCAACAGCAACTTATAATCACTGTGGTGAAAGCAAACATGATAGACTTGTCACTGCTTGAACATGTACAACTTGTTTAACTTTTTGTGAAATCACTGGACAGCTATAGTGTCAGTAACTAATTAATGTTCACTTAAATTAAAGTACAACTAAATATATCCTGACTGACAGTTTAGAAAAAACCTCCTCTGGTACTTATTGATAGATACTTATTGGCAACTCAGTTAAACTGAGAGGTGACTAGCACATTAGTAACCCCATTTCTATTTACTGGAAATATTTATAGAGATGATTATTATGTGACACAGAGACTGAGGAGAAGACATACTCAGATAAGGGTGGAGCATGCAATGATCTGAGAAGCTGGACAGAAAAGTGGAAGAAGAAATACATCAGTAAAGAAAGCTATGGTCTTAAAAGACATTTGCATTACTGCTATTAGCTGCTCATCAGTTTCTTCAGCCTTTTATTGTGGACTCTCAGCAGAATTCTCCAGGGAGCTCTCATCACTTCCCACTATGTATCATCAGTCTCCATGTACTTAGCCTTTTCATTTCTTGGAATGAGAACTTACTGGTTGACATGACTCTATAGCATGCAGACAGCTAGTGGGGGGTAGGTACTATTAAGCCATACATCATGTCAGTCAATCTAATAAATTCTGTTTAATAAATTCACACACACACATGTTTTATTTTCCTCTTGTTAAGTTTCAGACCCCCAACTTACATAATTTCTTAGAAAACCTGTAAAATTTAGGAAACATAAGTATAAAATTTTGGGATCTAAAAGAAAATCTTAGAAATTATATTTAAGAATATCTAGAAAGTCAACCATCCTGATCGCAATGGTAATGATATTGATTAGAATATATATATATATATATATCAATACATTTTCATATATTTCCTAATTTGTCCCTTACTAAAACTTTGACATTAGATTTGATATTTCTCTAGTATAGATTTTAATTAATTTGTTGTATATTTTAAGTAATAATGTACATATAAAACTGACATAGCAATTAGTCATCATTTAACAGAGAAAAAGAACAATTTTAAAAGGTATATTTACTACAGAACTTTTCAGAATATTTTCTATGTTAATGTGCATTGTAAATAACTAAAAGTATTTTTGCAATTTTCCAAAATTTGTTTTTTTTCTTTTTTCTTTTTTTTTATTATTATGAACAAAGAAGTTACACTTTCTATCCTTGTATATCCTTATTCAAGGTCCCTTACCCCTCCCACCACATCAGGTCATTAATTTGGAATACTTCTCTATTAAATGATGAGAAACCTAGCTTTACTTTCATATTATTATTTCTTGATGGTCTGTACCTAATTAGGAAAAAAAAATTCAGTTACTCACACAAGATTCCATAAGACAAAAACTTTTAATATGTTAAGATTTTTAATTTTTTCAATTATCAGGTTTCTTGGGAATTAAATTGCTCATCTTTATTTTATAGAAGAGTAATACAAGGTAATAGTATATTAACATATTAATACACAACTACAAATCTTAAAAGCAATGTCTTATTGATCTTGCACTTTTCTAATTACTTTTTTTAAAAATATTTATTTATTTTTTTTGTGAATTGGTATTTTGCCTTCATGTAAGGGTGTAAGGGTGTCAGATCTTGGAATTACAGACAGTTGTTAACAGCCATTTGGATGCTGGAAATTGAACTCAGGTCCTCTGGAAGGAAAAACAGTCTCCTAACCGCTGAGCCATCTCCCCAGCCCCCACTTTTTTACTTTCTATTCTATCTTCTCTACTTTCAAAATCCCTTTGTTTATTCCTTCCTTTTTCTTCCCAATCTCATTTCCTTTGATTTCTTTTATGTTTATAGTGTTCATAAGTTGGTGCTGTATAAGTACTATTTTTTAAATTAGATAATCAGAAGTAAATGTTATTTTTTCTTTTTATTTATTTATTTATTTATTTCAATATTATGAACAAAGTCCTGTATATTCTTATTCAAGATCCTCTCCTCCTCCCAACACATCAGGTCATTCTATCTTCTCCACAGCTCTCCATCCCCTCTCTGGGTAGGCAGCAGGCAGTCCCTAGGTCCCACTGTCCCAATGTTGCTTAGTTGAGCCTCCACTCCTGGCCGATCCTGTTTTCTCCCCCCAACCTCAAGACTGAGTCAGGTGTTCCTCTAGGGGATGTGGGATCCAAGGTGTCCAGGGTGTTTCTTATCCCAAGCTGTTCAGTGGTTGTGGTTTGCAGCTTGGGCATGCTTGACTTTTTTCTTGTTTGTTTGTTTAGAGTCCACTAATGAGTGAGTACATCCCCTGCTTATCTTTCTGGGTTTGTGATACCTCACTCAGGAGGATATTCTAACATTACAGAAAGAAATAGAAAATACATAATGTATTTATAATATAAATATGAAAGTCATACATGTTTGTTCCTATGGAGTTTGTATTTTGACAATAATAGGGATTATACATTTGGACACATATTTAATACAGACATATTTCATTGTCAGTCTTTATATATATAATATATTATATATATATATATCATTTGGTGATTTTACGTCATGCACCCCATCAAACTCAGTTATCAGTCCCCTCAGATTTACTCCTTTCTTTTGTTTACTTTTTCTTTATTCTTTTTTTGTACAATATATCTTGACTACCTAATTTTTCCCCTCTCCTCCCAGTCACCTCTACATTTCTTTCTCCCCAAGTTCCACTACTTCTCCATTTTCCTCCACAAAAGAACAGGCCTCCATGGATATAAAATGAATGGAGCTTAACAAGAAACAATAAAACTAGGTACAAACCCTCATATCAAAGCTCAATGAGGCAACCCAGTAGGAGGAAAAACATTCCATAAGCAGGAAGCAGAGTAAGAGACACCTCCTATCTCACTATCAGCAGTCCACGAAAATACCAAGCTTAAAAACCACAGCTGTGTATGCTGAGGAAACAGCGCAGACACACGCAGTCTTCATGATTGCTTCGTCCATCTCTGTGAACCTTTGTTAGCACTGCTTTGTTGATTCTCTGGTTCTTCTTGTCCTGGCGTCTTCAACCCATCTAGCTCCTATAATTCTTTCTTCCCCTCTTCTGTGGGGTTCTCTGAGCTTCACCTAATGTTTGGCTGTGGGTTTTTGTATTTGCACTGTCAGCTGCTGAAGGAAGCTACTCTAGACTAGACAACAATCTATGAGTGACGCAGAATATTAAGAATCATTTCGCTGCCTTTTTTTTTTTTTTGTCAGTGCATTTGACTCTAGGTTTCTGCGCCATCTAGTTTCCAGATCTGGACCATCCAGGCAGTGTCGGACATGGGCTTCCTCTCTTGGCTTGATATTTCTACCAAAAACAATTTATATATTCAATAAAAACACCATCAAAATTTCAACACAATTTCCTACATATCTTGAAAGAACAATGCTTGGTTTCTAGTGGAAAATACCACCACCAACGACCCAGGATAGCTAAAGCAGTTCTGAGCAATAAAAGAACTTCTGGAGGTATCACCATTTCTGATTTTATGTTCTACAATGAGAGCTGGAAAAATAATAATCTCAGCATATGGGCATAAAAACAGACAGGTTGATCAATGAAATTGAATGAAGAAAATACCCAGATATAAATCTATAAACTATAGACACATAATTATTTTTATTGAAAAATAAACAAGAAATACACAAGTAAAATAGAAAGCATCTTTAACAAATGCTGTTGGTCTAACTGAATGTCGACATGTAAAATAATGTAAATAGCTCAATAGATCAAAGACCTCAATACAACTGAATCAGACACAACTGAACATGATAGAAGACAAAATAGGGAACAGCTTTGAAATCACTGGAAAAGAAGACAACTTCATACACAGAACACAAATTATATATAATTAGCTAATGGGACCTCATGAAACTGAAAATTATAATGACACAATAAATAAAAAACAGCAGCTGACAAAATGACTATCAGTTCAACAGCCACTCAGTATTAAATTTCATATTCAATTCCAACCCCTCAACAGAGGCCTAATATCCAAAATATATAAAGAACGCAATAACTAGATATCTCCAAGCCAAAGAGTCTAACTTAAAAATGGAGTACAGACATAAATAATAAATTATCAATAGAAGAATATCAAATGACTGAACATAAAGAAATGTTCAAGATCCATAGCTATCAGGGAGGTGCAAAGGAAATTTATTTGTGATTTCATCTTACACCTTTCAAAATGCCTAAGATCAATAACACAAGTACCATCTCATACTGACAAGGAAGAGGAGCAAGGAGAGCACTCCTCCATTGCTTGTGTGGATGCATAGTCATACAGCCCCTATCCAAAGCAAATATGGCAGTTCTTAAAAAATTTGAGAATTGATCTACCACAAGATCCAACTATACCAATCTTGGACATATACTCAAAAGACATTCCATCCTACCACAAGTACACTTGCCCAGTTATGTTCTTCGTAGCCTTATTAATAGTAGCCAAAAACTATAAACAACCTATCTATCCCTCAACTAAAGAATAGATAAATTAAATGTGGTATGTTTACACAACTGAGTGTTACTTATCCTTTAAAAAATGACATCATGAAATTTGCAAGCAAATGGATAGAACTAGAAAAAATCATCCTGTGTGAGGCAACCCAGACACAGAAAGATAAATAAGTTATGTACTCACTTGTAAATGAATATAAACACTTAAATAAAGAATAAGCATAACACATTCCATCCTAGAGCATGTAAATAAATAGGAAAGTTCTAGGGGAATACATGGATCTTGCTGGGAAGGAGAACTAGAACAGGTTTTGTGGGCGAAATGTGGGTGATCAGGTGGGAGAAGGAGACAGAGGCAGGGAGTACAAAGAGAGACAAATCAAATAGGTGGGCATTTATGGGGTGCTATAGAGACCTCATGAAGTGGAAACTTTCTAGACCTTATGAAGGTTATCTTAGCATGGAGTCAAAGTAACAAAAGATATGGCTCCTGAACCAGCCATCTTCTGTAACCAAAGTAGGCTTCCCATGGTGGGATTGAGACACCAACACAATCACAAAATCAGCAACCTACAACCTGTTCTGCCTTTACTGTGTGCTGGGGCAATAGTGCCTTGTATTTTTGATTTCATTCTTTCTTTGATGCATGTGTGTGTGTGTGTATGATTCATGCCTGTCAATAAATATTTTCAATAATGACTTAGAACGTATGCTTAATATTTATGACAGGTAAGCTGAATATAGAGGAATAGATTTATATATGTAAGCTATCTGTAATGATATTTTAAAAAATATTTACATAAATTTGGCTTCAAACATCAATTTCATTAACAAAAGAAATAACAGCAATTCCAAATAATTTTTTAAAAACAATTCTGTATATTCTACATTTAGAAAGTATTTTTTGCTAAACCAATAAAGAAACCTTGTTGATTTTGAATTATATGTTATTAGGAAAATATTCAGAAAGACTACAATAAATCTGTTATGCTATTTTTACTAAGGAAAACTGTTTGTGTCATTTTACATATTAATGCAAATCAAAATGAAATTATACACTGTCAATTTTTGACTATACTGACAAAATATAAGATGCAGAGGAGCTTTGAGATACAAGTAATATTTATAATATTTAGAAATTTTATGCAACCATAAAAAATTAATAATATAATTCTGATTAATGAAAATATTACTTTATTTAAAAACTAGCTAATTTGTATAAGGATTTATCTTACTCTGTGTTCTGCTGGACACATCATATAACATTAGAAGTCTTTAATTTCTACCCTATTAAATCACATGAAACTGGCTTGTTAATCTGAATATTCTGATTTTTGAGAGACTGAAGTTAAACATAATCAATGCATGATGTAAATATGCACTAATGGTTACCATTTATGCATGCTGTTTTAACAAGTATGTGAACTTCAAGAAGCATATCATTTCCAAAAGCAAAGTAAGCTTATTGTTCTGAGTCTGTGTATTGCTGTGATGTATCAGATGAATGGTGTGGGAAATAAACTATTCCATTGGTCCACAAGCCCTTTCATGAGAAGTATACCATACATCACTTTCAAGACATCTCAGAGTTGTAATCCTGCAGGCATCCTTTGTAGTCTCAATACAAGGATTTTCTTTCACCCTGAAATACTACTAAGAATAAAGCTGTAGCCCCACTTCTTGTGTGTATGTCTGTTCTCCTGCCTATACCACTGGGCATGGGAGCAATTTTGGCACATGTGCCACATTAAACAAAGAAGAACAGAGCTTGCATAATCACAAGCTCAATTAAGATACTATACTATGAACAGCAGGAACAATTTTTTTTTCTGTACCTGCTCACACAGAACATGTTGATTGTGCTATAAGAAAACAATTTTAAAATTTATTCTTGCCTCTATTGTCAACCATTTTTTCCCATATGTCATAAGCTATTTCAAATGAGTGAGCTGGAAAAGACTACAGAAGAATCATACACTACTGCTATATTGCAATCAGTGACAACAATGCTAATAAGCATGAACTTGACTTATCCCTTATTTTCTGAAGGGTAGACTGACATTTTGCTCTTAAGTGTTTTATAAAGTGTTTGTCTTTCTCTAACACTGCTAAAGAATAGAAACAGAGATCAAAGCAAAGCTTATTTATTGTGTACATCAAATGCAGTTCTCAAATCAGAATCAATACTGCTTGGTATGAGAATATCTCAGCACTTCCTAAATAAAGTCAATATCCAGTCAGAATGAAAAAAGTCCAACTGCATCAGCTGCATCATTATGATGCAAATTTTTTCTCCTACATGATAATTTAATTCTCTATTCCATAGCATTTTTCTCTTTTTAAAAAGAGCTTAATCATTTTTTATAATGTAATTGGTCTAGGGCTAAATAATTCCATGTAATTTAGCAAAACTTTTGTGTACAATTAAGGTATTTGAGCAGGTGAAAGAAAAGGTAGGATGCCAAAATTTTGAAAGGAAATACTTGTGTATAGCATAGTCTTTTTTGAGTAAGGACTGAATTGTTTAGAGGAAAAGAAAACGTTTAGAATGATAAAATAGCTGGAGTATCTAAATATATAGATGCTGAAGAGCACCAAGAATGTCCTTTAAATTTATGAATTTTAAGTGTTGATTTTCACATTTTTATGATATTTCTTCTATCTTCTAATATTACTTGTTCCAAAAGGTTAGTATCTCAAAATCATTGGTCAGAAGATAAAAAGGGCAAGTGTTAGAAAATTTTAATGCAGTAAAAGTCCATCATCAGAGTCATTATTAAGTCATACCTTGCATTTAAATTTTAATTATTCTTGTTATTAGTGATCTTTTATAGGTGAAATATTTAAGGCTCAGCAGATGAAAATGCATAAAAGTACCTGTAACTCTTGGGTCTAGAAAAGTACTTTGTGTGTTTCTTCTCATACATTTTCACAGTTTCTTATTCTGTTATAAACACTTCTAGATGGCAGGGGACAAGAGTTTGAACAACACTTGTGTATACTTTGTAGCTCAGTCAAGAGAATTTTTACTTGGGTAATCAATTTACCAACACAAATAAAAATTAACATGTGTAAACTTATAAATGTTTTTGATAAGTGTACAGAGTGTATTGAACATATAATCTGTAACTGGTTGCTAGGGAGATGAAACACAAATTCGAGTTGCTACTTATTGAAAACTCATAGCCACATATTAGGGAATGGCTGCTATGTGAGAAAGAAAAAACAGACCACAGTCAATTTTCTCCTGGAAAACTTGTCAGGGTAAAAGATATTTTCTAGAGTCCTCAGCATGACTCTGCACTTCTACAGAATAGCACAGTGTCTGCCAACACCTACCTTAAATATATTCTTTGCTCAGTTGTCTCACTTCCAGGTTCAACTCTGCATCATAATCCTGGAGTTAGGGTTAAAGGTGTGAACTACTACTGTTTGGTTGTTAGGCCTTGAACTCACAGAAACACAAAAAGATCTCTCTCTCTCTCTCTTGTGTTATGGAATTAAAAGCATACTTCACCACTTTGTCATTCCCATACTGGGATTAAAGTTTGCAGTTTCCACCCTCTGACCCTCAATGACTGTGGCTGATTCTGCCGTCTGATATTCCACACTGATTATATTAAATATAAAATGCATCACCACACTAAGAGGTAGATCAGCATTTTTTTCTAAGAAGGGTTATCTGGAATCATACAAGATAAAGTAGAAGGATTGGAGTACATTGAAATAACCAATTTATAAGAAACATGTTGATTAAGGAAAGCACTGTTTCTTTGGCTATTACCAAGAAAGTTATATTTCTTTATATTTATTAGCTTATTATTTCCCCTAGAAACAAACACTTATGGCAAAGCATCCATCTAATGGCTCCCAGTAAACCACAGGCTTCAGTAGTAATGTGGGAAAGGAGCAAAATTCAACTTTGAGTATAACACTTTCCTACTATTATAGATAATTGTTTTTGTCAACTTGATTGAATCTAGAATCAACTAAACCTCAGACACCTATGAAGGATTTTCCTTGATTGTATAATTTAAGGTGGGAAGACATACCCTCAGTCTGGGCCACATCTTTGGGTAGCAGCCCAGGTAAAGTACATAGAAGAAAGATGTGTATGTAGTTTACTTGCTTACCCTAGCTATCTGATACATTCTTTCACTGGCATTAAAGCCTACATCTTCAAGATTTAAAAGTATGCTAAAGACTAGCTGAGCCATCCAGCATCATGACCAAACAACTATTAGAATCTTGACTTTCTTTTTCTTCAGTCCTTTTTTTAAATTCTTCTTTTCCTTTCACTTTCTTCTTTATTTTCTTGGTGTTTTCCTTCCCACGTTCTTGATGTATTCCTTCAAACTCTATCTTTATTCTTGATGTTTCCCTTCTTGTTCCTCCTAACTCTTTCATTACTTATGTTTTCTGTCTATCCCATTTTAACTATATCTTTATTTTTTCCCCTATAGCTTATATATACCAGTAAAACCTTTCAAGTAGTATAAAAATTACAATGTTGTTAAATTATGTTTTTCAAGTAAATGATTACAATAAATTTAAAACAAACAGTAAAAATTACCATGTTTTCAATATGCCTTAAATGGTTAAAGATTTTACATATTACAAGTGAAAAACAAATTATCCCAAGAACCCATGTGAATTTATGAACAAAACATCTTGTTATAAATTAACGGTGTGGAAAAGCAAAATAGTCTTCTAGATTAGGTCTTTCACTGGCAGACAGTGTTCTGCAATTACAAAGGGCCAATCACTTTATTACTTTTCTTTAAAGGTAATCTTACAAGGAATCTTAAAGAAATCACAAACAAATTTATATATATAAAGAATAATTTAGCTCTACTTTAAAACTTTAGGGTACAAACCTACTCATCTGCAGTTTTTTCTACAAGGAGATTAGGTGCAAAAATGGTACAAGACATTATTCATTGCCTTTGGTCATGAACCAGTGCTAGCAAGAAAAGTACATCAGCTAGTTATAATTGGGCTTTTTTTTTCTTGTTCCCTGACATGAAGTGTTCCACATTCAACTATGTGCCTTTCTAAAACTTTATCTTTGGGGCTTTTCATTTTAAAGCTATTTGGAAAAAGCATCTTAGTCTAACATTAAGTTATTTTCAAAGCTTTGTTTTAGCTTTGATACACTTTGAAACCTGCAAATCTCCCAACTTAAAGTTAAAGAATTGGTGCTAGCAGGGCTGAGACTCAATTGGTTTTTGTTTGCTTTTTTTCTTAATTGTTAATTTAAACCACAGTCTATACAGCTCGTCAAAAGAAACTCCTGTTGCAGCAGTATGGCAATACCTTGTTTATAATTTTAAACATCAAAACTCTATTTAAACAAATATTATAATTTAGACTGTAGAGCTTAGAAATAGATTATTTGCATAAAATCCACAGGTAAAAATGTCCAAGAGAATATGATTTTTTTAAAATAAACACAATCAATACATTACAGAGAGTGGGAATCTCTGTGGTGGGACTGTTCTCTGGAAATAAAGGAGCTGTTGTGACCTATTTGGAGCATCATAGAAGTGGGAGGAGGATCAGAGGAGAGACAGGAAGAAGGAGGACAGAGTTGGTCAGTCTCCATCCAACCCTTGAAGAAGAGCCATGTAAGGAATCTATGTGAGCCATGGGCCAGGACACATGGCAGGTAGATTAATAGAAATGGATTAAATTAAGATGAAAGAGGTAGCTAGTAATATGCTTGAAACATAGGCCAAACAGTATGAAATTTATATGTGTCTAATTCATTTCTTTGGCTAAGATTAAATACACAGATGAAAGCCTATGCTGGAGAGGTTACAGAGCAAGGGGAACACTCCTCCATTGTTGTTGGGAGTGTAAGGTTGTTCAGTCACTCTGGAATGCAGTATTGTGGTTTCTCAGAAAACTGGGAATCAAACACCCCAAGGATCCAGCAATGCCACTTCTGGGCATATACCCTAAAGATGTACATTCACACTTCAAAGGCATTAGCTCAACTATGTTCATAGCAGCATTATTTGTAATAGCAAGAACCTGGAAACAACCTAGATACTTCTTAACAAACTGTGGTACATCTACACAATGGAGTACTACTCAGCAGTAAGAAAAAATGATATCCTAAAATTTGCAGGCAAATGGATGGATTTGAAGAATATCCTCCTGAGCAAGGTCACAAACCCAGAAATATAAGCAAGGGATGTATTCACTCATTAGTGGACTCTAAAGAAAAAAGATAAAGCAAAGCATGTCCAAGCAGCAAACCACAATCACTGAACAGCTTGGTATCTGAAACACCTTGGACTGGCAACTTGGATCCCACTCCCTCCAGAGGAGCAACTGACCCAGTCTTGATGTTGGATTAGGAAACTGGATCTGCCAGGAGTGGATGCTGAACCAAGCCATATTGGGACCTTGGGACTTCCTGCCCTTGCTGCGGAGGAGATAAAGAGATGTGGAGGAGAGAGAGTGACTGGAAGGGGTGGGAGGGGGAAGGGAGCTTGAACAAGGATATATGCAGATAAAAAAATATGACTTTATTCATATAAAATATATTATTAAAAAATACAGAGTATATTCGATATGAAACTTTAGACTCACTAGGATAAGGTAAATAATGAAATATTCTCTTTTTTTTTAGTGATACTGTTTTTTTGGTTTTTTTATTTTTTTCCTTCTTCTTTATTTATTTTATATTTATCAAGAAAAACAGTAAAATGAATTTAAAATGCTGAGAAGTTAAGAATAAATATAAAGAAGATAAAAATCATAAGCATGACTTATCAAGGGTGATAATGCAAATAATATTGCTACACATATATATATATACTTTGTGTTCAGCTTTCCCTCTGATTTTTTTTTCCATACCTGTATATCCTTATTCAAGGTCCCTTACACCTCCCGCCACATCAGGACATTTTTTCTTCTCCACAACTCCCCATCCCCTCCCTAGGCAGGCAGCAGACAGTCCTATGATTCCACTGACCCAATAATGCTTAGTTCAGTCTCCACTCCTGGCAAATCCAGTTTTGTGCCCCCTCCCTCAAGAGTGAGTCAGGTGTTCCTATAGTTGGAGTGGGATCCAAAGGGTCAGTCCAGGGTGTTTCTGATCAGAAGCTGTTCAGTGGTTGTGGTTTGCAGCTTGGGCATGCTTTGCTTTTTTCTTGTTTGTTTGTTTAGAGACCACTAATGAGTGAGTACATCCCCTGCTTATCTTTCTGAGTTTGTGATACCTCACTCAGGAGGATATTCTCCAAATCCATCCATTTGCCTGCAAATTTTAGGATATCATTTTTTCTTACTGCTGAGTAGTATTCCATTGTGTAGATGTACCACAGTTTGTTAATCCATTCTTCAGTTGAGGGAC
>PVIH01013453.1:0-58368 GCA_004025045.1 Sigmodon hispidus
TGTACCACAGTTTGTGAATCCATTCCTCAGTTGAGGGGCATCTAGGTTGTATCTAGGTTCTTGCTTTTACGAATAATGCAACAAGTACTAGCACTGTGAAATGTGTAAAACAAGCTATGTAATACCCACTAGCTCAATTAGTTACTAGTCATATCATAAAAACAGTTAAAATAGCTTTTAGAGTTGGTGAAATGGCTCATCAGGTAAAGGTAGTTGTTGCCAAGCCTTATGGCCTAAACTCAATCCTCAGGACCCACAATCTGAAGGAGAGAATGAATTCTTTCAAGTTGCTTTTTTGTCATGCATGTGTGTGCACATACATTTAATTAAGTATAATTAAATAAGTATAATAATTTTGATTGTTTAAGAACTAATATATGCTAAGCTTATAATGTGTTTATACTAAGATATAACATCCAATTCTTTTCAGCTCATTCTGTGGGCTCCATCAATTTTTATGTTCTAAAACTTTTTAAAGCATAGTATTTATTTAATACTTAAAACCAAGCAGATAAGAAAAGCAAAAAGGAAGGAAGAAAGGATGGATGAAACTATTATACTCTAGTAGCCATCAAAGACAATACCTCCTCAGCTATCAGTGGGACTTCATGGGCTTCTCCCTAATTCATGCTGGGATTTTGGGTGGCTTATTCTTGTGCAAGTATTGTGCATCGAGGCACAGCCACTATGAGTTCCTATATGTAAAGGTTCTGTTATGCCTGACAAACACCGTCTTGCATCAGTCCTCAGCAACACTTGGCTTTTGCATATTTTCACCCCTCTTCTATGATGAACCTTGAGCCTTGAGAGGAGGTTGTGTGATATAGATGTTTCATTTAGGCCTCAGCACTTCACAGTCTTATATTCTCTATACTCTGATGATCTGATTTGAGTTTCTGTATCAATCACCATCTATGGCAAAAAATAAAGAAAATAATTTTATCTGTTGGAAGCTATATTTGTCTATGGATATAAAAGTAAGTATTCAGTTGGCAGTTTGATACTGTGTCCATTTAGTAAAACAATAATGGTAGGTTCTCCACTAGGGCCCATGAGCTACCTTGCCTTGAGTTTTTGAAGCAGTTAGCAGTACTAGGTATAAATTATTTCTTGTGAAGTATACTGTAAATTCAATCAGAAAGCAGTTTGTTATACTAACCTAACATTCATGCAACTTTTTACCGATAGACATACCTGTCTAAGCATGTCAGTATTTTCACTTGCACATTCCACAGATGGATAAGACTATTGACTATTTTTTTTCTCCTTGTAACCTGCATAATGTCTTCCAGTACTGTAAAAGCTAGTCAATAGGGATAAAGCTGTCTGAGTAGAACCAGCTTGATTTCTCAATATCTTGTGACTCAAGTATGTGGGGGAATTAATAGGCAATTTCCTCCCAGTTTGTGTGAGTAGTCAAGAGAATAGTAATAGTCTGTATGTTATACAGGTCTAGAGAAACTATCTGACTAACAATTTGAAGCGATAATCTACATGTTACTAGATTCTTGTTTTATTGTTTCTGGCATTTGGGGGAGGCACTATCTACCTCAGATTCATATAGCTTACACTATTTAAGTACACACATTCTTTCTCAGATTTATGTGTGTTTGTGTTTATGTTTACTTGAAAATTTCATAATTATATTTTTTACAGCCAGGTAAAATTCCACTGTATCTATGTATCACATTTTTATTATCCAGTCAATAGATGATATGTATCTGAACTGTTTCCTTATCCTATCTATTGCAAAGAGGGAAGCCATGAACATGGGCAATATCAAGGGTAACACTGTATTCATTACAGTCATCATGCTTAACAACAGATTTTGTAAACTTATTATTTTCCTTAACTGAAATTGTGTACCTTTAGCCAGCTCTACCCTTTCCAATTCTATTCATTCTCTTTCATATATAAAAGAAATCATGTGATATTTGTCCTGAACTGAAGATTAGGGAGATCAAGATTTGTGGTTTATATATTGTCACTTTGATGCTTATACCCTGTCTTTACTCTGATGTGGTAAATTATGCACATAGATTCACTAATGCACATACAGCTTGTCTACCTAGGAAACCTTACTCAATTCCATTATTACCTAATTGCTGTTTGCATATCTGTTGTTGCATGAGTCTCTGTGCTGGTAACTAATAATGTCTGTCTGAAAAGTGACAAGTGACTGAGATTCTAAAATTTTAATACTTCTGCTAGGCATCTTTAAAGAGAAAGAGAAATGTGTATGATTATTTTCTTGTAATTAATAAATGAGATTAGGAAATCATCTAAGCCTTAGATTCTAAGGGGATCAGCATGCATCATACATTGTGCAGAGGAATGAGAATGCAGTGGCCACTGGGCAAAGAAGCAAAATCACTGGGCTGAGAAGGTGGTAGAACTTTACTAAGAAGTAACATGACTAATCCACAGGGAGCCAAGCAGAGAGATTTTAGACCACAGACACTGAGCACAGAGTCTCAATTTTCTCCCTCCAAAAACAGATTAGCTATTAACATAGCACGTGGTTTCAGATAAGTCTATCCTCCCAGAGTCTTGGTATCCCTGTTTTTCCAATGGGAGTCCAGGAGGAGACCACAGAGCTGTACAAAATTTCAGTGATGGTAAGTACTCAGCTCACATGTGAAGACATAAATTCTGAGATTTTCCCCTGTGTCACATCCAGCAGAGACAGCCCCAGGTGGTCCTGTAGAGTTCAGATGTTTAATATCTGCAAAATTCTGTCAAGCTCTCCACAGCCTGCCAGAATTAGATCTTCCTCCCAGCTATAGGATAGTTTGATTTTACTGTCATCTACTGTACCCAAACCCTTTCCAAACTGCCATAAGCCATCATTGAAGGTTTCTTAGCACAACTTGCCTTGTTCACAAGTTTAAAACGTAGCTGGGCCAAATGTCATTTGTATGATATTATCTCTTTCCTCAAGAAAGGATCAGAGAGAAGTAATGTTTTCATTTGTAGTAACAACAGACTTCATCTACACCTGGACATAACAATGCTGTAGGGGACCAGTCACATTGCCAGCTTGTCCTCACAGTTGGTAATTATTCATCTATAATGTATAATAATTCTGTGGCTTAATTAATTTGTGAAATATTTGTCAAGAATATTTATTGAAATTTTAACAAAATGACCTACAATTTACTGTATTTGTTTGCCTGCTTTATTTTAAAGACAGAATCTTACCTCAAATGTATAATATAACTTTCCTGCCTCTGTTTCCCCAGAGCTGGAATTGTAGATGTGTACCATCATCCCCATTCACAGGGGGATTCAGGTCTCAGGATTGACTGAATTAATCTGGCAGGATTGCAGTGCCCATAAGTCAATGTATGCACTATGTACTGTGAGACTCACTGAATCAGTCATGCCAGCCCAAGAATATGTAGGCAGCAAGGACTGAGATCTCTGAATTATGAGAGCAAGTTGAGATTTCAGGGGATGAACAAGCATTAGAATCAGAGAAATCCTCTGCAGACCTGCCATTATGACAGATTTGGGGCTTCAGCAAATTGCACTCATTGAGGCAGGGTGAGGGTGCCTTATAATCCACTCTCATGCCATCTATGGCTACAAGCAAAGTTGAAATTTTGTCTGGAATTCTATGAGTCCATGAATTCCTCTCCTAAAATCAAAATGTGTATGATTGTTTCTGATGTTTTACATTAACTTCTGGAATTACTACGGATAATACTTTAAAAGTATTAACTATATATTCCTAAATAACATATAATACTTCTTATATCAACTCAAATATGGATGCAAATGAGGGACATTCTGTTTTATCACTGAATATCTGAGCTGTATAAGGCCCTGTGGGGAAATAGAACATCATAGAAACCTGGTCACTAGACTTTTCATTCATCTCAGATTAACAGGAGATTCATGGGAAAATTATCATTGATAGTCAAGACAACAAACAACATTCATCATGTCTGTCTCATTCAAGAAATATTCAAATTTCACAATACCCAGGACAACATACTTGAATTGGATAAAGCATCAATAAAATTTTAAAAATGTGCTATTTTGTTGGTGTATGATTAGCCATGAATTCTTTCCCAATTTTTTTACTGTTGGACACACAGAATCTAACATTTTCATATCTATGTTTGGGGTAAAACCTGAAAATCAGATACAACTCAATTCCTAGGGGAGATGATGATCTTTTCCAAATGAAAGCCCAACATTTTCTCACCAGTAGCTTCCTTATTCCTCAATCTACTGTTTTGTAAAGAAAATTCTGTGTATGTATGAGGTAGCGAGATATGGTATTGTCTATAGGAAAACAATATACAGGGTCAACAATAGTCCTAGTTAATTCAACAACAGAAACAGTATCAGTAGCAATAGTAGAAATTGTAAAATTAATAATTCTAGGGTTCTGACAAGCAACTGTTCATGTGACTGCCGCAAAGCTGCAAAGCTGGAGAGGCTCCTTAGAGGTCTGCTCAGCACCTCCTTCCAGTCATACATAGGAACTTGAGGGTAAAAGGGAACAAGCTGTTTCTAAAAGGCTCCAGAGAAACAAACAGGACACCAATAAAGAATTCAAACAATGTGCCTTTTCTCACAAACTGAAATATAAATCTACATATCTGTGCCAAAGCTGTTCACAGGCCAGTGATTCTGAAGTTCATGGAAGACTTTGCAGTACACTGAGACATTATCCAAGTTATATTCTCACATAAACTGAAAAGAATCCCAGCAGGGTAAAAAACAAAAATAATTATACACTTTGTTGGAACTGCATCTTTATTTAAAGGAGAGAGAGAGAGAGAGAGAGAGAGAGAGAGAGAGAGAGAGAGAGAGAGAGAGAGATTGCTAAAGCCAGCCTAATTAACAACTTCTGAATGTTCTTCACATTGTATTTGTATCTTATTGTGTGTTGTAGGTGTGTTTTCCAGCAGCCTACAGAAGAGCAGTTTGCAGAATATTAAAGCACAAGCCATTTTAATGCTAAAAGAAACGTCATATGCACAGACAGATACCCAAGAAGAGAATGATGTTTGACTTAGATCCACACTTTAAATTAACCTGTTCAGTGAAGTTTTAAAGATTTGGATAAGGCAATGGAAAGATCCAGAGACTAGAGAATCTAGAGTTCTTATTTTTAAAAATTGGGCTCAAGCTTTCCCAAATTGGCTAGATGGTGACTGAGATCCCCAAAGCATGGCAGCCAGAGGCAAGACTTTGCAGCCAGTGTCTTTGCAAAGGAGGTTGCTGGTATCATTGTCTTTGATTTGTTTGCTTTGCTTTCTTTAGCCAAGATCTCTCTGTGTGGCACAGACTGATCTCAAATGTTCAACTTTCCTCCCTAAGTTTCCCCAGTGCTGAGATAAAAGATGTGCATCATCATAGCCATCAAAAGGGCATATTTTATTATAAATGAGCCATGAAACTGAGATTAAAAATAAGAATGACAGGTAGAAGCCACCCGTTGCAGCACCAATTAGCACAGGGTAGAATCCACTCAGAGTATACAGAAGGGAATCCTCACAAGGAGACGGATTAGCAATTAGTATCAGGAACCGTCAGGATGCTGCCTGCAGAGGGCTGTACATAATTACGCTTCCATTAAGTATATTAAATAGTGCCTGGTTCTCATTCCCCTGTAGTTCAATTATTCTCAGATATCCCCAGTCTGCTTTAGTCTTGCACTAAAGGCTCCCCCCACATATCACCATAGACAAGGCAAGCAGAGTGCTCCTCACCTGACCATGAATGTAAAGGATACTAGGAACTAACATGGATTCTTACCACTAACATGTTTCCTAACTCTGTTTTAAATGCTTGTCATTATAATTCAATGCTTAATAGTAGATAAATAATAGCAGATGAAATATGAGAATAAAACTAGAAGGAATCAGTAAAAAATGATCCATTCTTTTTGCTTGTAATTTTTCCAGGGGAAAAACTCACTGTCACCACTCTGTATGACATAGCTTCCACATTAAAGGATCATGGATATTCAAGACTAGAGCAGTTGAAGACAGTTTTCGGTTGTGAAAGCATCTCCTCCTCCTGCTGTGACACCCCCGCATTTCCTGTTTATCTTATTTTCCACTTGCCCAGAACTCCCTGCCATTACCCTGGTTTGCTTTTCCAAACACTGTGGCCTTCAGATGAATCTGACTCTGCTGGGACAAGATCCCTCTTACGCTTCTTAAAAGATACTTAGGACACCCATTGCCATTGCAGTTAAATATCTGTACACACAGTTGAAGGAGGGGAGGCTCTGAGGCCACATTAGATGAGGTGGAGTCACACTATGCATCATTGTAATGACAGAGCAGATTAAGAAGAGAAGATCAGCATTGGAAACTGTGAAGAAGTTGACTACAAAGATCCTGCCAGTGACCTCTAATAGCTGACAAACAATGATATCTGGAGCCAATTTTGGTACTATAATTTTGCCCAGGGCTCTGCAGAAAGCTGCAGTGGAAGCATCACACTCCTAATGTCACTATCTGGCCTCAGGAAAAGTTTTCCCAGCCAAGTTTAAGCCCCTGGAGACTAGGGGTGTATAATTTAAGCACTAATATAAGCTAAGAGGGAAAGTAACAATACTCGCACTCCCGTAATGGAAAGATCATTATTTTTAGTTTGTATAGAAAGCAGAGCTGGCAGCTGTGAAGAAAAATGTGCCCTTTGAAAAGAACCTACTATTGTTATATTTAAGCTGTTGGGATACAGCCTTTGACTCGGAGGCAATTGTCATATGCTCAAAATTACCCCTTGTACAGTCGTTGCCTTAATGACTTTGAAAGTAGCAATATACAAGTAAGGAAAGTGAGGGGCTAGGGCTGAGACGTGTTTTATGACCCATAATTTCCTTTGCCCGTTGAAGAATTTGTGACCATATTGGGAGGTTAATAATGACATGCTTTAACGCACCTTCTCTTTCTCTTTCTCCTTTTTTTCTTACTTTCCCTCTCTCTCTTTTTTTTTTTTTTTTATAAATATGAATCCATCTCACTTAGGTAGGATAACAGAGAAGTTAAGAATTTAATAGGTTTAATTCAAAAAGTTGTTTTTCTACTTACTGTATGAGCATGGTTAAATTACTAACTGTTCTTGTTTTCAGTTATTTACAAAATAGATAAGATTGAGGAGAGGATAGCTTCGGTCTCAGAAGGACAATGTGCCATATTTCAGTAATGTTTCATTCATTTGCACATGTTTATTCTCCCGATTTTATTGGTAACTACCCTGAATCTGTTAATGTGTTGAGATGGGGGAACACAAAAACAGAGAATGAAGATAGAGATCACCGACCTGTGGGAACTATATAGACTCATAAATCACAGAAGATAATGCATTCTAGCACAAAACCAAGTAGAAAGTAGGCACTTTCAAAATATTTGACTTTATTCAATAGCAACACCCCACTGCAAAGGAAAATGGGTTAAGGAGACTGGCTGCTCAGGTTTGATCCCACTTCAACCACAGAGGATAATTTAGACAGGGTAGGTAATTTAACCTACTGAGTTTTAGTTGCCCTGAATGGAGATTTGTAATAATATTCACCTCCAAGGATTGTGATATGGATGAGTGGCTGCTGGCATTTGGGGAGGGTTCTGAATCAGGAAACTTTTAGACTGAAGTATTGACAAGGTAGATTACAAGTAATGTCTCTAAAGTTGAAGAAATCTGAAAGCCAACAAAGCAGCTGGTTGATATCTGGCCTCAGTCTGACTCAATGGCCTCTTATTAGCATCTGACATATTCTAGGTACAATTCTGGAAGCTTCAAGGGAGGCAAAAGTGGAAAGTGCCTCAGGAGGAGTTGTATGGGAGACAAGGCAGGCCACTAAGAATCAGCCCTCATTACACCTATTCTTGCGCCAGTTTTGTGAAGAAAATGCTGTTATGCTCCAATTTTAAGATGAGGAAACTGAGGTTTAGAGGGTCTAATTCATTGCAACATGATCATGTCATCAGTAAAAGACAATGCTTTCTTTACTAATGTCTATGACACCCGTTCCTATAATGTCACAATATTTCTTAATAGTCCCATATTCATTGCAGATTTTCTTAGAGTGGTAAAAGTAAGTCAGAAGTATAAACAATTCAATAAATCGATTCCAAGTGCCATCCAAACAAAATGCACTATTATTGTCAAAGGTCAGAAAGAAACACTGCATTTATCCAGGCAGAGTAATTTACCAAGGAAAGTGAGGTCACCTTTAGGTCCAGTACTGAAGTCATTTTTGTCTATTGATGCTGCCAAGTCCCTTTAAAGGACATAACTGAATGTGACCATTAAGCTAGATTTCAAAAGGCAGGAATACAAATCTTGACTTGGAGTATGTATCTTGAGATCAGTTTTGTATTTAATGAGCATAATGAAATGTTAATATCATCCAGACATGCCTGTGTGTTGTAATATAATTGTACCAGTTGATAGATATTTAAGGATATGTGGATCTATTGCAATTCAGATTCAGGAATAAATGTGTATAGATTTTCAGTCAAGGCTTGGCAGGATGCAAAAGAATTCTGCAGGTTGGCCAATGACATCATTAAATCATGAATGAATATGTTAAGAATAAATAAATATATAGGTGGAGAGTTCATCATCTGAGGAGCATAAAAGAATATTATTTTTATTGTTGTTGATTCAGTGTTGTCCACAGAACAGAATTTTCTCTGTGGCCTCAGCTACCTAGAGCACATTGTGTTTTGATACAGTCCATTGCTCTTTGACCTACTTGATGTTCATATTGGAATAATTAAAAATTCAAATGTAGATTATCTGAAATTACATATATACAGACACACACATTCATATGTATCTCTCTATAACTAAAAGATATAACCCATAATTATTTAATTATGATTTAGCATATTAGTTTCAGATTCACAGTTTTAGCATTTGCAATTTTAGTCACTGTGAGTCAGTTCTAAGTGGCTGCTGTCTGACGTTTTTATCTGATTCCATGACACCCCAGCAAGGTCCTTCGTCATGGAGATAGAAGGAACAAAGCAGTCTTGAGGTATCTAGACATCTGGTAACATCTTCTATTGTCATTCAGTTACAACAATCGCACATTTTGAAATAATCTGTTTTGTAGAACTTTTTTCTAGAACATTTTCCCATCATCTTCCCAGGGCTTTTTCTCTTGTTTAACTTGTAACATTAAGTTAGATACATTGAAAAAGTCAGCATTTTGATGAATGTGTCAAACCACTGGGAGCCTGAAAAAAGGGAAAGGTAAAAGACCTGAATAGCCCTGACTTCAAGAGGAATTCAGCCATAGCCAAGCTGCAATGACCTGAGAGTGAAGCAGGCTTGGAGTCCCTGAAAAGCACCAGAGAAGGTACTACTTAAAAACAAATGCGTCAGTTGAAGCCAGAAACCTAGAAAGGAGAATGAGGTCATCAAAGGAAATCTGTGGAGTAATACAGCGATAAAATTCCATTTTCAAAGATTTTTTTTTTACTTGAGTTTATAACATAATTAAATTTTCCTTCTCAAACCATGCCCCAAACCCTCCTGTATATTTCTTGTGGTAGTATGACTGGAAGTGGCTCCCATAATCTCATAGTGAGTGGCACAATTAGGAGGTGTGTCTTTATTGCAGTGGGTTGGTCTTGTTGCAGGTATGTCACTTTGAACACTAGCGTTGAAGTTTCCTATGCTCAAGACATAGCCCAGTGTTTCCTGTTGCTTCCAAAGATGGACTCTCAGCTATTTCTCCAGTGCTACGTCTGCCTGCACACAATCATGCTCACTCTCATGATGATAATTAACTGAACCTCTAAAACTGAAAGGGAGCTACCCCAAATAAATGTTTCCATGTTTAAGAGTTGTTGTAGTCATGGTGTCTCCTCACAGCAGTTGAAACCCTAACTAAGATAGCCCTCTTTGCTCTCCCTCAAATTCATAGCCTCTTTATACATTTACTTGGATTACATGCATATGTATATATTCCTAAATATAATCTACTCTTTGTGTAAGATTGAGGTTTTGTGGTCCTTCCTTTGTTCACTTTGTTGTTTTGCATTTCTGTGGTTATTGCCCTTATACAGAACATTTTGAAGAAGTCATTGTAGTAGGATTACAGTACCTTGTAAATATTTGTCCCTCCTATTAGTTTAATAAAAACACTGATTGGCTGAAGCTAGACAGGAAGTATGGGTAGGGCTAGCAGACTGGGAAAACTCTGAGTATAGGAAGAACAGAGACAGATACCACAGAGTTGCAGGAGCTGCCAGGAGATGCAGAGGAAATGCTGCTGAGAAAAGGTACCAAGCCACATGGCTGAACAAGATGGGTTGAGTTCAGATGAAGGAGTTAGTAAATTATATACCTGAGCTCCAAGTCAATCAGCATAAATCAATATAAGCACTTGCTGATTCTGTGAGACTGTGGGACTTCAAAACTGAGGATCTGGGGCACAACTTTGAAGCTAGGCTGGAAAGGCTGGCCAGAAACTACATACAAGTCATGTTGGTGAAACTTTATGGATGTAGCTTCTGACACTGCTAGAAGACACAAGCTTATAGCAAACACTGTTATGCTCTAAGTCTTATAATCTTTCTGTTCGTGCTTCTACAAGGTTCTCTGGTCCTTTGGTGTAGAATGTTTTGTAGCTGTATCTATCAGGACTAGGCTCCACAGATCTGCATTTTGATTAGTTGAGATTTTTCTATATAGTTACTCTGCTTCAAAGAGACATCACTTTATTGAGATGTGGCAACTACACTTATCTGCAATTATTTTTTTATTTTGTATTTATCAAGAAAAACAGTAAATTGAATTTAAAATGCTGATAAGTTAACAATAACTATAAAGAAAATAAAAATCATAAACATGACTTATCAAGGGTGATAATGCAAATAATTTGCTACACGTTAAATTACTTTGTGTTCATCTTTCCCTCTGGATTTTTTTTTCCTATCCCTGTATA
Organism: Sigmodon hispidus; assembly: GCA_004025045.1. Lineage (NCBI taxonomy): Eukaryota > Metazoa > Chordata > Mammalia > Rodentia > Cricetidae > Sigmodon > Sigmodon hispidus. The sequence goes on from PVIH01013453.1 coordinate 10,931, forward strand.
TCCCCATTCAAGGTCCCTTCCCCTTTCCCCCACATCAGGTCATTTTTTCTTTCTCCACAACTCCCCATCCCCTCCCTGGGCAGGCTGTAGACAGTCCCATGGTCCCACTGATCCAATAAAGCTTAGTTCAGTCTCCACTCCTGGCAAATCCAGTTTTGTCCCACCCTCCCTCAAGAGTGATTCAGGTGTTCCTATAGGTGTAGTGGGATCTGAAGGGTCAGTCCAGGGTGTTTCTGATCCCAAGCTGTTTAGTGGTTGTGGTTTGCAGCTTGGGCATGCTTGGCTTTTTTCTTGTTAGTTTGTTTAGAGACCACTAATGAGTGAGTGCATCCCCTGCTTATCTTTCTGGATTTGTGATACCTCACTCAGGAGGATATTCTCCAAATCCATCCATTTGCCTGCAAACTTTAGGATATCATTTTTTCTTACTGCTGAGTAGTATTCCATTGTGTAGATGTACCACAGTTTGTTAATCCATTCTTCAGTTGAGGGACATCTAGGTTGTTTCCAGGTTCTTGCTATTACAAATAATGCTGCTATGAACATAGTTGAGCCAATACCTTTGGAGTGTGACTGTGCATCTTTAGGGTATACACACAGAAGTGGTATTGCTGGGTCCTTGGGGAGATTGATTCTCAAATTTCTGAGAAACCGCCATATTGCATTCCAAAGTGACTGAACAAGCTTACACTCCCACCAACAATGGAGGAGTGTTCCCCTTGATCCACATCCTCTTCAACATAGGCTGTCATCTGTGCCTTTTATCTTAGCCAATCTAACAGGTGTTAGGTGGTATCTCAAAGTTGTTTTTGATTTGCATTTCTCTGATGGCTAAAGATGATGAGCACTTTTTCAGGTGCCTTTCAGCCATTAGAAATTCCTCTGCTAAGAATTCCCTTTTTAAATCTGTACCCCATTTTTTGATTGGGTTATTCAAGGTTTTGGGCTCTAGATTCTTGAGCTCCTTATATATCTTAGAGATCAGTCCTCTATCACTTGTAGGGTTGGTGAAAATCTTTTCCCATTCTGTTATCTGCAATCTGCAATTATAAGGACAGATATTTTGAATATAGTTAGAGATTATGCTGATTTAGTAAAGTGATGATTGTAGGTACTCCTACAAGGTTCATAACATCAGTAGCCCTGGTTGGCTTGGATCAGGTATGATTTTCTCCTCATTGGGTGGATCTTCAGTCCTTTTAGAGACCTCTTAGTTAGCTGGAAACTGCTCATGACACTGCTGAACCTCTAGAGTGATTATCATGTAATGCTGCTCTTTGTTATGGTTCATAAGTGTCTTTGCTGGGTAGGACTGTTGGTTGTCTTTCTCCTTTGGAATCTTGCGTTGTACCACTTGGTACCATGACAACTAGTTCTTGAAAAGATTCATCCAGCTCAGTTCTAGCTCAGGGGCTTATGAGCCCTGTTTCTGAAGCACATGATATTTTAACAATAGGGACATACCTTCCACCTCTGAGGTATACCCAATAACCTATAATATTTGGGAGTCTCTGAGACAGCCCTGATTAACAACTCAAAGAAGATTTCCACATCATTGGTAATAGAGTCTTTCTTTTAGATGGTTTTGACTCTTGGGTAGAGCATTGTCAGCTCAGATAAAAAATTTATTTAAAGTATATAATGCATATTTATACATGTCTTGAATGTTATTCTAACTGTTTACCTTTTTAGGTAGACAGTCTATAGTTTAATTCCTTAACTATTTCAGACATTTTTACTATTATTTTATCCTCCTTCCTTCTTCTTCTTTAATTTCCTCTCCATTCCCTAATAATGACCCCTCTTTTTCTCATTTCCCCAATCAGATCACATTTACCCTGCTATGTCCTTTGATATTGCTTCCCCAATACCTTACCCTACCAATCGTTCCTTTTTACCTTCCTGTTCTCTGTAGTTACTCCAGAGTATATACTCACATCTGAGGATTGAAGCTAGGGGCCTTTGATTAGAGATAACATTTAATATTTGTCTTTCTGGGTTTACACTCTGTCTTTCAATATGATGTTTCTAGTTCTGTTCCTTTATCTGCAAAGTTCATGGCTTGATTTTACTTTTACAGCTGAGTAGCATTCTATTATATTTTCCTTACCATATTTCCTTTATTTATTCATATGTTGAAGGGTATTTAGATTGTTTCATTTCCAGGCAATTGTGAACAGTGAAGCAATGAGCATGGCTGAATAAGTATTTGTAGAGTAAGATGTCAACATTTTTGGGCATTTGTCAAGGAATGGTATAGTTGGATCACATGGCAGACTTATTTTTAACTCTTTCAGAATTCTACATACTGATTTCTATACTGGCACCCATTTGCAGTCCCAGTGAAGGTTCCCTTTTACCTTGCATCCCCACAGCATCTGTAGAAAGTTCTTTCATTGATCTTTTGCTTTCTGACTATGTTAAGATAAAATCTCAAATTTGTTTTGATTTGCATTTTCCTAATTACTAGGAATGCTTAATATTTTGAGGAGATTTATTAGTTTTTTTTTTCTGGAATTCTTTATTGAAATTCCTTGTCCTTTCTTGGGTGGGTTATTCAGCATTTTTTTGATGTTCACGTTATTTATAGATTTTTGATATTAATCCTCTGTCAGATGTAAAGTTGGCAAAAATCCTCTTCCATTCTTTAGGCTTCTTCTTTACCTAATAAATTATTTCTTTAACTATTCAGAGTTCTCTTTTTTTGGTTTTGTTTTGTTTCTTATAATTATTAAATCACACTTGCCAAATGTTGATCTCAATTCTTGGACAAATGGACTCCTTTTTGGAAAGTCCTTTCTCACACCTGGTAAGGAACGGCCTATGCCTTCTTCTGGCAGTTTCAGTTTTTCAGGTTTCACATTTAGGTCCTGATCCATTTGGAGTTAGCTTTTGTGCTAATTTCATTGTTCTATATCTGGACATCTAGTTTTCTGAGCACCATTTGTTAGAAATGCTTCCATTTCTCCAGTGTGTGATTTTGGCATCTTTTTCAAGTGTTCAGTGGCTGAAATTATGTGTGTTCATATAAATCATGTGTGCTTATGTTTGTGTCTTTGATTTTGTTCCCACTGGACTAGACATTTGCTTTTTTTGTCAGTCCCATATTGTTTTCAGAACTTGGTAATACATCTGGAATCGTCATCTCTCCAGTGTTTTTCTGTTTGCTTAGGATTATGTTGATCATCCGGGGTCTATGCGGTTTCATATGTGTGAGGTTCAGGATAGATGATGATGATGATGATGATGATGATGATGATGATAATGATGATGATGATGATTGTGAAGAATAAGATGAAGCTTTTGGTTTGGATTTCAATAAATTTCTAAATGTCTTTTAGGAAAATGTTCATTTTTACACCAATAATTTTACCAATCCATGAGCATGGGATATCTTTCCATTAGTACCATTCTCTATCTTTCAATTAAGATGATTAAAGGTTTCACTGTAGAGGACTTTTACTTCTTTAGACAGGTTTTTTACTAGATGTCACATTTTATTTGATGACATTGTTAGAATGAGTCCATGACTGACTTCTCTGTATGTTTGTTGTTGATTTATAAAATGTTACTGATTTGTGTAAGTTGATTCTTTATCCTGCCACATTTATCATTTATAGACGTTTTCAGGTAAAATTTTGGAAAACTCTACTAAGTCATCTGCAATAAAGATAGTTTAATTTCTTTTCCTATTTGTATCTCTTTAATTTCCTTTTCTGCTTATTGCTCCAGATGCCACTTTAAGAACAGTATAGAAAATGAGTGAGGAGAGTAGCCATCCCTCTCTCATTCATGACTTTGGGGAAAGTATGATAGCTTTTCTTCATCTAGAGAAATGTTTATTTTGGGTGTATAGATTGTTTATTTCTTATAATTATATTGGGTTGTGTTTCCTCTTATCTCCATTCTCTAAGGCTTTTATAATGAAGATATGCTAGATTTTGTCAAAGGTGTCTTCTATATTTATTAAGATGATCACATCATTTTATCTTTAAGAATATTTATGTGGTGTGTTACAATTATGTGGTGTATTATAGGTCATGTAGTGGAACTTCCGTGTATTGAATCATCTTTGCATTTAAGAAATGAAGCTGACTTAATTGTGGAGGACAGTTTTTGATATAAGTCTGTATTCTGTGTGGAAGCATTTTTGACTGTTTTCTAGGGACTATTGACCTTTAATTTTCTTTTTCTTACATTTTCAAGTAGTTTATTAGAATACTGCTGGCTTCCATGGAGTTTGGGAGAGTTCCTTCACTTTCTTTCCTTTTCCTTTTTATATTTTTCTTTTTAAATAGTTTAAGAAGGACTGTCTGTAGATATTTGGATGTTTAATAACATGAGTATTTTTTAAGCTGAATGTTTTCTGCTACTTCAGTCTACTCATTTGTTAGGTCTGTTATGACCTTAACTTCTCAGTTAAATTTTGGTGATTTGGCTGAACCTAGAATTTATCTATTTCTTTTAGGTTTACCAGCATAATGGACTACAGGTTTTTAAACCTGAGTTTTTCTAGTGCCTATTGTAAGATTATCTGTTCATTTCAGACTCTTTTGTGGGTCTTCTCCTTTTTGCTTTTGGTTAATTAGGCCAAGGGTATGACAAACTTGTTTATCTTTCCAAAAAACAAATTCTTAGATTCTTTATATTATTTTTGTTGTTTCTATTTCATTAATTTCTGTTTTGAGTCTTGTTATTACTAGCTGTCATTTGAATTTGGATTTGATTTGGTTTTGTTTTTGTTTTAATTTTTAAGTTAAAAATTTCTAAATTTTTCTAAATTTTCTCATTTCTTATGTAGGCACTTAGAGCTACAAGTTTTCTTTTTAAGACTGCTTTCAATCTGTCACAGATGTTTTGCTGTAGTGTGTTTTTATTTTTATTTAGTTCCAGGAATTTTTTTTTCTTTTTTTACTCTTTAACTCTCCCATTCAGTGATGAGGTATTTAATCTCCATTATTTTTTATATTTACTAGAGTTTTTTTCTGTCAAATTGTTTTATTGCATTATGGTCAGATATAATGCAATCACCGATTTTGTATTTTTTAAATTTGTAAAGACATTTTGTCTCCCAGGAAGTGGTATATTTTAGAAATGCATCCTTGTGTTCCTGAGTTGAATGTATATTCTTTGGTGTGTGTATGCAACATTCAGTAGATGTCTGTAAAATCAATTTAATGGGTGATGTCAATTAATTTTTTGCTTTTGTTTCTGTTTTGTCCACATGATTTGTCTACTGGAGAAAGTAAACTATTGAAATCTCCTATTATTTTTAGATTGATATTAATCAGTAATGTATAAAAATTCTTCTATTAATGAGATTGGATACACCAGAGTTTGGTATACCAATGTTTAAGATAGTATTGCTCTCTCAGTTATCTGCTACCTGATTAGAATGAGGTGTCCCTCTTTATCTCCTCCTTAGTTTTCATTTTCAGTCCACTTTGTCAAATGTTATGATAGTGATGCATGCTTGCTTCCTGGTCTCATTTGGTTCATCTTCTTACTCGACAGTGTTGTGTATTTTTAAAGATAAGACTTTTTTGTAGTCAACATATATAGTTTTTTTGCTTCTTTATTCATTTAGTCACCCTATGTCTTTTGATTAAATAATTGAGATAATTGATACTTGCAGTAATTATTGAAATGTGTGTATTAACTGTGGCTGGTGCTACTGAATTTTAGTGCTGATATTTGTGTTCTCAGTGGTACTTTGTTTTTTAATAATTGTGTTTTCATATTTCTTTCCACAGTATTCTGCTATGCTCTTTAGCCTGAAATATTACTTCTTGTAGTAAGAATTTCTGATCTGGACTAACCTCAAGATTCAGACCCATCTGCAGCCCCTCTGATGCTTAGTCCCAAATAATCACACAAAGTCTTATATTAATTACATGTTGTTTGACCTATGGCTCAGACATATTACTAGCTAGTTCTTGTATGTATACCCATTTCTACTAATCTATGTCTTGCCATGTAGCCTATGGCTTACAAGTAGTTTTACATGTTACTCTCTTGACAGCATCTTGCAGCATCTCTCTCTGACTTCTAGCTTATCTATGCTCAGATTTCCCACTTGCTTCTAAAATGCCTTGCCATAGGCCAAAACAGTCCCTTTATTAACCAATGATATTCACAGCATTCAGAAAGACATCCCATATTACTTCCCCTTTTTTGTCTAATCAAAAGAAAAGTTTTGATGTAGTGAAATTATGTTCTGGTACATTATAAATATTTGTCCCCCTTACTTCAGTAATAAAATACTAATTGGCTAATAGGCAGTCAGGAAGTGTGGGTAGGTTACCAGACTAAGAAAACTATGGGAACATGAAGAGAAGAGTAGACACAGAGTTAACAAGGCAAGGATGCTGCTCTGAGAAATGGTACTAGGCCACTCGGTTAATCATGGTTTAGTTTAAGAGTTAAGAGTTAGCAAGTTATATGACTGAACCATAGTCCAACCAGCATGAAATTAATATATGCCTTTGTGTGGTTATTTGGAGCTAAGCTGCAATGAGACTGTTAGTGGATCTGAATGATGGGGCTAGTCTGGGCCAGAAGCTTTTTATTATACTGTATGTTTTTAAATTTTAATTTGTTGGCTATAAATTTTTTGATTGTTTAAATAGCGAAAACTTATTTTTTCTTCTTTAATTATGGCAGATAATTTTGTTGGGTATATGAGTATAGGGTGGACATCATACTCTATTAGAATTTGGAATGTATTTCCCAAGGTTTATCTGGCTTTTAAAGTTTCCATTGATAAGTCAGCTATTATTCTAGTATATTTTTTTGTATGTGACTTTCAGCTTTTCTCTTTATCTTCTTTTTTTAAAAAAAATTATTTAATTATTTAGTTTTTAAGGTTTTAACATGACTGGCAAATTCTTAATCAAATTAAACAAAAAAGGTGAAGACCTACTTTAATAAAGCTAGAAATTGAAAGACAAACATTATAAGAGATGTGAAAGAAATTCCAAAAAATCATAAGGACATACATTATAAATTTATTTCAATAAACTGAAGAATCTGAAAATACTGGTGAGTGTTTAGAGAGCAAAATAAAACCTAAATTCAATGAGTGATTTTAACAAATGCGTACTTTGTCACCTACTTGAAATACTAATAAAATACTCCATACTAAACATAAAAAAACAGCAATAACAGAAACAAACACAAGAAAATATGGACTTACTACAAAATTTTACTCTAATTTAAAACACTAAGACAAGAACATATAATATAATTCCATAAAACTTAAAAAATAAACAAAGCCTTTAAAAGTAATTAGGTCAGTGAAACCCTGATATTAATCATAGCATTTCTTTTTTCTTTTTTAAATATATATTTAATATTTGGTGTTTTTACATCATACACCCCATCAAACTCAGTTATCAGACCTCTCAGAATCATTCCCACTCTTATGACCTCCCCATTCACAAAACTGCCCATTCATGTTGCTCATTTACTTACTGGAGCATAATTAAACTCCCTGTGGCCAGAACGTTAAAGAAAACAAGTCTTTTCTCATCCAAACCCCTGCCAGAGTCCATTGATGTAGAAGTGAGGCATTGTGTCATTTAGCTATGATCTATCCTTGAGTTCTTGTGTGCAATGACATCTCTCTCTTTGTATTTTATTTTTTTCTTAAATCCACTAATGAGTGAGTACATCCTCTGCTTCTCTTTCTGAAATTGTGATACCTTGCTCAGGAGGATATTCTCCATATCCATCCATTTGCCTGCAAATTTTAGAATATCATTTTTTCTTACTGCTGTGTAGATGTACCACAGTTTGTTAATCCATTCCTCAGGTGAGGGACATCTAGGTTGTTTCCAGGTTACAAATAATTCTACTATGAACATAGTTGAGCTAATGCTTTTGGGGTGTGAATGTGCATCTTTAGGGTATATGCTTTAAAGTGGTATTGCTGGATCCTTGGGGAGACTGATTCCCAGTTTTCTGAGAAACAGCCATACTGCATTCAAGAGTGAATGAAGCAGTTTATACTCCCACCAACAATGGAGGAGTGTTTACCTTGCTCTGCATCCTCTCCAGCATAGGCTGTCATCCGTGTTTTTAATCTTAGCCATTCTGACAGGTGTAAGGTGGTATCTCAAAGTTGTTTTGATTTGCATTTCTCTCATGGCTAAAGATTTTGAGCACTTGAAAAAGTGCCTTTCAGCCATTTTTAACTCTTCTGTTGAGAATTCTCTTTTTAGTTCTAAACCCCAATTTTTAATTGGGTTCTTCAATGTTTGGGACTCTAGTTTCTTGAGTTCTCTATTTTAGAGATCAGTCCTCTGTCAATTGTGGGGTTGGTTAAAATCTTTTCCCATTCTATAGGCTGTCATTTTGTCTTATTGACTATGTCCTTGACTTTACAGAAGCTTCTCAGTTTCAGGAGGTCCCACTTATTGATTGTTGTTCTTGGTGTCTGTGCTACTGGTGCTCTTTTTAGGAAGTGATCGCCAGTGCCAATGTATTGGAGAGTATTTCCCACTTTCCTTTCTATCAGGTTCAGTGTAGCTGGGTTTATGTTGAGGTCTTTGATCCATTTGGATTTAAATTTTGTGCAAGGTGATAGGTATGGATCTATTTTCATTTTTCTACACACTACCATTTTTCTACACACAGCTATGCCAACACCATTTGTTAAAGATACTATCTTTTTTCCATTGAATATTTTGGACCTCTTTGTCAAAGATCAGGTGTTCATAGGTTTTTGGGTTAATGTCTGGATCCTCAGTTCTATTCCATTGATCTATTTTTATGCCAGTACCAGGCTGTTTTTATTACTGTAGTTCTATAGTATAACTTGAAGTTGAGGATGATGATGTCTCCTGAGGTTTTTTTGTTGAGCAAATTGTTTTGGAAATCCTGGATTTTCTGTTATTCTAAATAAAATTGAGTATTGTTCTTTCAAGGTCTGTAAAAATTGTGTTGAGATTTTGATGGAATTGCATTGAATCTGTAGATTGCTTTTGGTAGAATTGCCATTTTCACTATGTTGATCCTAACTAATGAGGAACATGGGGATTCTGTCCATTTTCTGAAATCCTCTTCAATTTCTTTCTTCAGAGATTTAAATTTTTGTCCAACAGATCTGATACTTCTTTGGCTATAGTAACACCAAGGTGTTTAATGCTATTTGCAGCTATTATACAAGGTGATGTTTCCCTTATTTCTTTTTCAGCCCTTTTATCTTTAGTGTATAAGAGAGCTACTGATTTCTTTGAGTTAATCTTGTGTCCTGCTACATTGCTGAAGGTGTTTATCAGCTGTAGAAGTTCCCTGGTAGAATGCTGTGACTCACTTATGTACACAGTCATGTCTTCTGCAAATAGAGATATTTTGACCTTTTCTTTTCCAGTTTATATCCCCTTAATCTCCTTTCATTCTCTTATTGCTTTAGCTAAAACTTTGAGAACTATGTTGAATAGATAAGGAGAGAGGGGACATCCTTGCATAGTTTCTGATTTTGGTGGGATTGCTTTGAGATTTTCTCCATTTAGTTTGACGTTGGCTGTCGATTTTTTATAAATCACCTTTATTATATTAAGGTATATTCCGTGTATTTTTTTCAGGACTTTTATCATGAATGCACATTGTATTTTGTCAAAGGCTTTTTCAGCATCTAAGGAAATGATCATGTGGTTTTAATTCTTCAATTTGTTTATATGATGGATGACATTTACAGTTTTCTGTATGTTGAACCATCCCTGCATTTCTGGAATGAAGCCTACTTGATCATGGTGAATAACTTTTTTTATATGTTGTTGGTTTCAGTTTGCCAGAATTTTGTCTGCTGCTATACCACCTTGGACGCACCTGATCTCGTCAGCTTTTCTCTTGAAGTTTTCAATACACTTTATTTGTTACATATACTTAGTATTTTATCTTTAGGCTTCATGGATTTTCTTTTCTGGTCTTGTATATTTGTTGTTCTGTGTCATTCTTATATCTGAGTAAATATATGTCTCTTTAGTTTGGGGGAGTTTTCTTCTATGATCTTGTTGAAACTCTGGTCTATGTCAACTTGAGAGTCTCCTACCTTATCTCTTTCTATGTTTTGAAGGTTCAGATTTTTCATTGTATTCAATAAGTCCTGTGGCTTCTTTTCCTTTTTTGTTTTTATATTCTTGATTACTTGCTTTAAATCTTCTGTTTCATATTTAAATCTTTATATTCTTTCTTCTGCTTAATTCATTTTATTTACAAGGCATTTTTGTGTTTTTATACTTGAATTATTTGGTTTTTCAATTCCAACTTCATTTTATCTTGAGTCCTCTTCAGTCTACCTCCTTTTTGAATTCCATTCTCAGTCCTTGAATTGGCTCTGTCATTTCCATTACTCATGGCTTTTTTTTTTTTTTTTGGCTTTTTCTTCTTACCTCTCTGTTCTTAAATTTATTAACTTGTTTCTTTGTGTCCTTTAAATTCTTTGAGGAAATTTATAATTTTTTAAATTCAATGCCTTATGGCTCAATTAGGTAATTAACATTGGTGAATTTTTTGTACAGGACTGGTGCATTTTGCAGTATTAATATTTCTTATTGTTTATGTTTTGAGGCCTACACCTGTAGAGTTTTTATTTTTTTTTTCCTACATTTGATATGGATAGAATAATTTAAAGAAGAATAGAGCATGTACAGATATAGTGGGTGGGCTGGGGAATGGCTTGGATAGATTAAAGTTAGATGGACAGAGAGGACTAAGTGAGTATGAATAATATGCTTCCTGGTCTAGGCCTGGGTGAATGTTTGGCGTATATTTGGCTCAGTGGAAAAGCAAATGTGGCCAGATGGAAACCTAGAAATTGGTTGTGTTGCTAGGTCATGGCACTGGATGTGGGACACAGACTAGAATTGGCATTTTGGGAGGTGTTTTGACATAGAAGATGAGGAAGATTTATGAGATTAGACCCAGGAGAAGAATGTGGTGAATTTAGCTGGTGGAGAAGTGAATGCCTAAAATTTCTCTTTACTAGATATTTAAGAAAGCTAAGCACATGGCAGGGCTGGACAGATACTCAGAAGTAGCTCAAGAGTACACTAAACTTTTAAGACTGACATTCAAGCTCCACACTAGAAAGAAAGTGAGGGAGGGCATCTTCTCTGAGAGAAAAGTGGGACAGGATACTCAACTCTCCCATGAGAGTCAGGTTCAGCTCTATTGCTACAGTGTTCAATGAGGGGCAGGACCAACTTTCTTAGGGCCAGTAAAGGGCAGACCAACTTTCCCAGGGCAATTTTTCTCAGGCCGAGCAAAGGGCAACAAGGCTTTGCAAGGCTTTCTAATTTCATTTACTATGACTGCCTTGGGTAAGGAGTACTTCTGAGAAGCCTCCTACATCAAGGGGATGGGCCTGGAGAAGGAGGTAGATGTGATTGGTGGAGCAGACAACTACCACTCCATATGCCGCCTATGCTATCTTTTTCTTTTTTTAAAATTATGAATAAAGTCTCATTAGTTTATCCATGTAACCCCTTGTTCAAACTCCCTTTCACCATCACCCCCAGTCACTCTCTCCATCTATGCTATCTTAAGGAGTTCAAGATCCAGCCTACCCAGCCAGACAGCAAAGAAAGCCATCTAGTGCTGAGACAGCCTGGAGAGGCCTCAGCTTCAGGAAGCTCTTTGCCACTCATCAAGTCCTACAGTACAGTTCTGTCAATCGAGGGACATGGAGCCTGCCAGCTCCTACTCAAGTTAGACTCTGAGAGCAGGGGAGAAGAGACTGGGACAGCCGTACCTAATAGACAGACTCATCCATTTGTCATAGCCTTTGAAAATTTCCTTCTTGGTTGCTGAGAGCCTTTTAAAGATTCCCTTCTTGGTTGCTGAGATGCCTCTGCCCAGACTGGATGAAACCTCTGCTTGGTAGTTAAGAGTCTGAGATTCGCCAAAGTTGAAGACAGAGCCGCATGGTGTTGTGGCATTGGTGGTGCTGGATTCTTCCTTCTTGGTGGTTGTCACTGCTGGGATCAATCTCTCAGAGCAGCACTTCTTACCAAACCCTCTCAGAGCCATCCTTTTGTGCAGAGGCCTGACCTTTGCTCCCACAATGACCTCCAGAACCAGTCTTTACACAAGTGGCTTTTGTCTTACTCTGCTCAGAGCTCCAGATGCTTGACTCAGGTCTTAATGAGAGACTGTGTTTCTAGTGCTACATTGTGTAAAATAAACAATTAATATTAAAATTTTCTACTTGAGAAAAAAAAGATAGAGATATAAAACAACAGTAGTAAATTGATTTTGATGGGCAATAAAGTTGTAAAATCAAAAAATAATTTGCATTTGATTCAATTAACATTGATTCATAGTTAGTTGTTATTTGTTACATTGTCAGTTATAATCTCTGGGGTTACCAGTGGAAAAAAATGCTAAACTGTATATAGAAAAAGAAATGAGAAGAAAATTAAAATGTTACATAAAAAATAAATCATTCACATTAAAGTCAAGTGGGAGAAACTGAGGAGAGAAAGACATGATGCACACAAAAGAAAACAGGAAGAAAAATGGAAGAAACAAGGCTTTCTTTATCAAAAGTTATTTAAAATTTAAAATGTAAATAAATTAAATTGTTCAATTAAAAGGCAGAGAAAAACAGGTAGGGTACAATTACCAGATAAAGAAGAAAAACAAAATCAGAAAAGGTTTTCTTCAGAAGAAATTTATTGTCGACTTAAAAACACAAGTAAGTGAAATTAGATGATGGGGATGGCATTCTCTGGTAACCATACAAATACTAGCTAAACAAAGTTTAGAAAAAGGTAAGGATATAATTTTCATATATTATATATGGATATAATATATTGCTTGAAAAGTCACATTATCAAATGATTTAAATATTATATTTAATATATAAATATTACATGTTGTATACAAGTTGCACATGCAACACAGAACCTATACATATTAAAATAAATGACTGATGTAATTAAGGGATGCCATAGATAGAGCTATAATAATACCTGGAAGGTTAGTTTCTCATTTGAAAGGCTGTATAGAACAAATAGGCATATTAGTAAGGAAAGAGAAGGCCTGAATTCAGTGATACAGCAACTAGATGGGATAGCCATCTGCTCTGTACTCTTTCTAACAACAGAACAAATAACTATTGTTTGAAGTGCACATGAAACATCAACTAGATAGGTCTACATGTTGGATTAATAATCACCCCACCAATGGATACATCTACAATGCATTCCCATACCAAATGCTTAAGGAAAATTGCAGAAGACAGGAAGGGCGGACTGACAGGGCCAGAAGATCAGAGAATTTAATACAACATTATGTTGCCTAGCAACGTTAGAAGCTACACACATAGAGTCTCCCGATGTGAACTGAACATGGTGACAATGAACACCAAAGTGGACTATGAGGCCTCAGCATTACACAAAGAGCTATGAGAAACTAAGAAATCCCGAGAGCAGGAGAAATCACCTTTCCCAAGGAGGAGCACAGCAATTGGCTGCCCATATTGTCAGCCCTGAAAACATACATACACGTAACATTAGACAGACTGAGCAAGTTGTATTTAGGAATATACAAATATACAAATACATACATGCATACAACAACATGTGTGTGTATATCTGTGTGTGTGTGTGCCAGAAATTTGAAAGAGAGCCAGGAGGGATATATGGTTTGTGTTTGAAAGAAAGAAAGGGAAGGGAACAACATTGTAATTACAAAATAATCACATGAGATTTTTGAAAGGTTTAAAATCATGTAAAAATATTATGTCTATATAAACATGAATGGAATTAGAAAATTGTAACAGAAAGTAAAAAGCAAAATTAAATTAAACATTCTTTAAAAGCCAATGATTTGAAAAGTAAAATACAAGGAAAACTAAAAGTGCTTTCAGACAAGTGAAAATGAAAGAATTTCCTAATTCAAAGGATGAAATGGAAGCAGAGCTCTATGTGGTATGCTCCATCATTATGGACACTTGCACGGAGACAGAAGAAACAGCCAAAGTCCACAACACAACCTAATGGCTTAAACAAATAACAGAAAAAAATGTTATGTCCAAACATTAGGATAAAAAGATTGGCAGCAAATAAAATAGAGAATAGAAAAGCAATAGAAAAAAAAAACAAGGAAATAAAACATGGGTTCTAGGAAAGAAATTGAAAATGTGAATAGATTCACAAAATCAATTATGAAAAGAATAGTTTCTATGAATTTTCTTTACTTTCACGAAAACAAACAGATCACAGAATATGAAACACTAAAACCTCTAGAAGAAATTAACAGAAAAATTCTACATTACTCAGTATTTCTGTGGGGATTTGTATTAAAATGCTTCATATAATGTGTTCTGATTAAGCATGTCTTCTGACTCAGATTTTTCCTGAACGTTCTCATCTACCTATCCATCCATCCATACATTCATCTCAATAAAACAAACACAAGCTTCACAAAGAACAAAAAATAACCCCCAACAAAATTATAAAAATGAAAATGAAAATAAAATAAAAAGGCAAAAGACCATCAAAATAAAGCATAACAAAACAAAATTTTCACAAAATATCTCTGAGTTCATTTTGTTTGCCAACTATTCCTGGGCATTGAGCCTCTCCTGAAGTGTGGTTGACACGCCTTTGAAAGAAAATGTTTTGTTTTTGTGCAAATATTAATCATTACAACACAAAAATAAGATTCATAAAAGAAAATGTTAAGTTGGACCTCACTAAAACTAATAACTTTTAGTGTAAATAAGTCACTGGTAACATAATTAAGTAGAATGAAATACACTGGTAGAAGAGTGTTCCAGGGCAAATATCTAAGATCTTGTAACCAAAATTAAATATGTTAAAAAGTATTATTTTAATTTTTGTATTTGAGTCGTATAAGTTCATATATATATGTGTATATATATATGGGAAAACAGAGCAGGTAGGAAGGGAGCTAAGGATCAGGTATAGGGAAATGGGGTATAAACAGAGTATTGGGGAGATGATTGAAATTGGGAAAGCATTTGAAGTTGGAAACCTTGTGCAAGGAAACTTCCTGGAAGGCATGAAGGTGATCTTAATGAGGACTCCTAGCAATGGGGGACATGAAGGATCTACTGGCAGTCTCTTGTGGTCAGGGAAGTTTCCCAGTGGGCTGAGTTGAATTGAGTTGTTGGCCAAGAGAGTCCCATGGAAATCCCCAAACAACCCAGACTGTTGCTAAGATAAAAGGCTGTTCTCTGCAAACTGACAGTGGGGCCCATTGCTGAAGGTAATGCGAACACAACTGATTGAACATGGAGAAATAGAGCAGGTGCTTACATGGAGCCTTCACCCATGTGTTCTAGTCTCTTTGGTGTAAGAAGATGCTCTTCAGGCTACAGATAGAGAAATATGAGCACCAACCCAGCCATAAAATCTTTCACCTACAATCTGTCCTGCCTGCAAAATATGCTAAGGCAATGATAGCACAGAATTTGTGGAAGTAACCAATCAATATTTGATTTGACTTAAGGCCCACTACATAAGAAGGAACTCATATCCCATGTTGCTTGGGTAACCAAGAACCAGAGACTAGATATACCAGAGACTTAGGGTAAAATAAGATACTACTGGTCTAAAAAAAGAAAGGTTATCAATAAAACAATTTCTAATGATATTCTGCTATACTCTTAGATCAGTGCATCCCTCAATCATCCTCAGCCTCGCTCCTGGTTGCTTCTGCAGGTCATTTCTGCCTCTGCTGGTTTCCTATTCAACCTTAAATATCCTTCTTGCCTGCTGTATCACAACAAGGTTAGGATTAAAGGCAAGAACTACTCTATTTGGTAGTGGCCTTGAACTCACAGAAACACAGAAAATTCTGTCTCTGGAGTTATGGGATTAAGGGGATTAAGGGAATTAAGGGCTTTCCCAGTGCTGGGATTAAAGGTGTGTGTCATTGAATCCCAGCTGTTTGTTCTTGTACTCAATGATCAAGAAATTCCTGAGCTGTCTGTCTAGGTTTTGATTCAGTTAATCTCTCAAAAATTTCAGGTTTTATTATATATGGAAGATATAACCACAGTAGCTCAATAGTATAGACTGAAGTTAGGGAAGGCAATTCCTCCTGAAGGGTTGTTTTTTTTTTTTTTTTTTTTTTTTTTAATTGAACAGGATTGTTTTAGCAGTCCTGGGTTTTCTGTTATTTCATATAAAAGTAAGTATTGTTCTTTCAAGTTCTGTAAAAAATTGTGTTAAGATTTTGATGGATGTTGCATTGAAACTGTAGATTGCCTTTGGTAGGACTGCCATTTTTACTATATATCCTACCTATGCAGGACCATGGGAGATCTTTCCATTTTCTAATATCTACTTTAATTTCTTTCTTCAATGCCTTAAAGTTCCTGCAAACATGTCTGTCACTTCTTTGGTTAGAGTTATCACAAGATATTTGATGACATTTGAAGTTATTATAAAGGGTGATGCTACCACGATTTCTTTTTTAGCCATTTTTTTATTTGTGTATAGGAGGGCTACTGAATTTTTAGAGTTAATCTTATACCCTGCTATATTGCAGAAGATGTTTATCAGCTGTAGGAGTTTCCTGGTAGAATTTGGGGGGGTCAGTTATGTATACTATCATATTGTCTGCACATAGTGATAGTTTGGCTTTTTCCTTCCCTTCCCAATTTCTATCTCCTTGATCTCTTTTTGTTGTCTTATTGCTTTAGCTAAGACTTCAAGAACTATATTGACCAGATTTGGTGAGAGAGAAAAGTCTTGTCTTGTCTCTAATTTTACTGGGATCTCTTTGAATTTCTCTCAATTTAGTTAGATGTTTACTGACAGCTTGCTGTATATTGCCTTTATTATGTTTGGTGTTTTCCCTGTATTCCTAATCACTCCAGGACTTTTATCATGAAGCAGTGTTGAATTTTGTCAATGGCTTTTACAGCATCTAATAAGATGACCATGTAATTTTTTTTCTTTCAGTTTGTCTATATGATGGATAAGATTTACAGTTTCTTTTGTATATTGAACCATCCTTGCATCTCTGGGATGAAGCCTACTTGATCATGGTGAGTGACTTTTTTGATATGTTGTTGGTTTCGGTTTGCCTGAATTTTATTGAGTAGGTTTTGCATAAATGTTCATGAAGAAGATTGATCTGTAATTCTCTTTCTTTGTTGCATCTTGGGGTAGCTTGAGTATCAGGGTTATTGTGGCCTCATAAAAGGAGTTCAGCAATGTTCATTCAGTTTCTATTGTATGAAATGTCTGGTAGAATTCTGCACTGAAACCATCTGGCCCAGGGTTTTTTTGTTTGTTTGTTTGTTTTTACTTGAAAGACTTTCAATAGCAGCTTCTTTGGGGTTATAGCTCTGTTTAGGTCATTTATCTGATCTTGATTTAATTTTGGTAAGGAGTACCTGTCCAGAAAGCTGTTCATTTCATGGAGGTTTTCCATTTAGTGGACTATAGATTTTCAAGGTATCACCTGATGATTCTCTAAATTTCCTGGGTGTATGTTGTTATATCTCCCTTTTCATTTCTGATTCTGTTAATTTGGATTCTCACTCTCTCTCTCTCTATCTCTGTCTCTATCTCTGCCTTTTCGGTTAGTTTGAATAAAGGTTTATCTATCTTGTTGACTTTCTCAAAAACCAACTCTTTGATTCATTGATTCCTTGTATTGTTCTCTTTGTTTCAATTGTATTGAATTGTAGCCCTGAGTTTGATTATTTCCTGCCATTTACTCCTTCTAGATAAGTTTGCTTCTAATTGTTCTAAAGCCTCCACCTGTGCTGTTAAGTTTCTTGTGTGAGATTTACTCAGGTTTTCATACAGGCACCTAATACTATGAACTTTCCTCTTAACACTGCTTTCACTGTGTCCCATAAGTTTGCATATGTATCCAATCCATTTTCATTGAGTATTAGTAAGTTTTTTATTTCCTTCATAAATTCTTCCTTGATCCAGAGGTAGTTCAACTGAGAAATGCTCAATTTACATGAATTTGCAGGCTTTCTGTGACTTTTGTTGTAGTTGAATTCTAACTTTAGAACATGGTGGGGTGATAAGATACAAAGAGTTATTCCAGTTTTTTGTATCTATTCTTATTTGCTGTGTGATTGAGTATGTGATCAATTTTAGAGAAAGTTCCATGGGGATCTGAAAAATAAGTATATTTCTTTGTTTGGGTGAAAGTCCTGTATATATCTATTAAGTCAATTTTGGGTGATAACATCTGTTAGACCCTTATTTCTTTGTAGCTTTTTTTTGTGTCTGGTTGACCTATTAATTGGTGAAAGTGGGGTATTGAAGTTCCCCACTCTTAATGTGTGAAGCTTTAACCTTTTTAGTGTTTCTTTTACAAGGTGTCCTTGTGGTGGAAGCATAAATGTTTAAGGCTGAGATTTCACCTTGGTGGATTTTCCCTGAGAAAATAAGTAATATATCTCCTGGTTTCTTTTGATTGATTTTAGTTTGAAATCTATTTTGGTAGATATTAGGACGGCTAAAGCAGCTTGTTTCTTTGGACCAGTTGATTGGAAAGTCTCACCTCACTCACTGCTGCTGGGAAGCATCCTGGTAGGGTATTGTAGAATAGTATTTTAGCAGACTTTATAAATTATTATTCTCAATTAGCACACATAAAATGTAGTACACTTCTTTTAAAAACAATATTTTTATTTTTTCAAAGCTTCATGCATTTGTACAAATTATACTGATCAATCTTTTTTGCTACCATTACTTCCCTACAACTCTCCTTTGTCTTTAATGGTTTCATCGTCTCAACTTCCTCTTTATATTCTTTGTTCTTGTAGTTAAAAACACCCTAAATCCAATTAAGGCTTCCCACATACTCATGACTGTAACACAACGCTGTTTTAAATGTCTATGTTATCTTCCTTTTTTAATTGGAAGTAGTTTTTTTCTCATGTATTACGTTTTACTTTTTTCTTCTTATGTTTTTTCCTCATTTACTCCTTCCAGTTCCTCTCTACCTCTTCATCCCATCCAGATCTACCTCATTTGAGTCTCTCATTAGAAAACAGACAAGCTTTTAAAGGATAAGAATAAAATAATATGAAATGAAATAAAAACTTGGAAAAAACAAAGAGAAGGAAAAGACCCCAAGATAAGGCACAAGAAACAGATATAGATGCAGACACCCATTCATACACACTCAGGAATCCCATAAACACAGAAGCCATGATAAATAGGCAAAGGACTATTTGAGAGAGAGAGAGAGAGAGAGAGAGAGAGAGAGAGAGAGAGAGAGAGAGAGAGAGAGAATAAATAGATCTATAAATATATATATAAATAAAAAAGGTAAAAATGATGAATTTTAAAAGCCCTGACACATTATGAGACAAAGAACTTCCAAATCTGCTATTATCCCTGCTGTTATCAATGAGGATTTCAGGGTGACTTCTAGGGACATCATTTTGGGAAAATTGTAATTCTGGGAGCTGATGTCTGGTCTTTGTTGGGTAAGAGATTTGTTCCTTGGTTTCTGTTGTTTTATCTATTTCTTAGGGGAGAATGGGGGAATTCTGCTGTAATTCTGTCAGGTGTGGCTCCTGAGGGTTCTAAGAATTAGATGTTTCTAGATATTTGAAGCTGACATTTATCAATGGGATGGGTTGGGTTTGGGAGGTCATGTGGTCCATAGGGGGAAGGAAAGCAGGGTCTTTCACTATAATCTGCTCAATCCCTGAGAATGGGGGCAAGGGAAAGGAGAGGCCACAACAGGTTAGTCAGCTACAGTACTGATGATAAGACTCGGGGATTGGATTTGGAAGAAATGGGGAGAGGAGATATCTGTAGTTAGCCTTTTCTTGTAGTTGGCATTTTCTTACACAGCTCTCTCTCTCTCTCTCTCTCTCTCTCTCTCTCTCTCTCTCTCTCTCTCTCTCTTTCTCTCTCTCACATACACACACACACACACACACACACACACACACACACACACACAGAGCTTATCTCTGGGGAACAGTTTTCCTCTCTCAGCAGTCCTTAGTTGCCATTAGTTCTTTATCTAGGGATGTGACCTCATGAGACTCTCTGGTCCATATTAGCCTATCTATTAGTGATGTCCTGGTCCATTTTGTTTATGTAACAGCAGTATTGAAGTAACCTGGGTGTAACTTGTAGTTTATTTTTGAGGAGATCTCTCCTTGTTTTCCACTGTCTCTATACCAGTTTACTCTTTCAACGTTAGTGAATAGAGCTTGGTTTCTCTCTGCATCAGCACTTACTGTCATTTGTTTTCTTGATGGTAACAGCTATTACTGGAATAAGACATAATCCCAATGTAAATTTAGTTTGTATTATTTTGATGACAAAGAATGTTAAGCTCTTAAAAAATCATGTTTTTTTTTTTGAAGGAGCTGAGGTTATTTTATTTAAAATTTTAAATTTAATTTTATGCCAGGCAGGGGTGGCACACACATTTATTTATTTATTTATTTATTTATTTATTTATTGACTTTTTATTCTTTTTAAATTTGCATTTTTATTTTTCTTTTCTTTTTTCTTTATTGTTTTTTGAAAATCAACATCAAACTTTATATGAATAAGCAGAACATCCAGGATAGCTTAAAAAAAAGAAAGAAAGAAAAAAGAAACCATACAATAATAAAACTTCTCTTTTCTCTAAAATACATGAAACATAAAAAATAAAATCTAAAGCTCCTCAAGCCAGATTAGGCTCAGCTACAGATGAAGAAAGCACAGTAGGTCACAGCTAATGCCCATGGATACACTTGGCCACCACAAACTCCTGCTAAGCAACCCTTCTACAGTCAAACAAGAAACTTTTTTTTGTTGTGTGTGTGTGTGTGTGTGTGTGTGTAAAACATGTATTGTATGCATTGTCCATTTTATTATTATTTTTGAGAAAGCCTGTTCATTGGATTATTACTGATTAGTAGTTTTGTTTAATAAGTCTACATACATTAATAGATATATTCCCACAGAAAAGCTCATGTATAGATTTTAGCCATATTTCTCTCAAAAAGGCAATAATTAATATGTTCTTAATAGATATATTGGTAAATTTGATGCATCCTGATATCCTAATGATGTGATATTGTCAACGTTAATAGAGAATTGTAAAAGAAAGAGAACTTGTGGATGAATGTTAAGATCACATTAAATATAGTTTGAAATATATAATTACTATATGAATCCAATGTATAAAAGTATTCTATGTAAAAACTACAAAAACATTAAAAGATGGTTGGTAGCTAGGTGTTGCAACCAGCCTTCTGAATGTACAAGCTAGGACACCTCTGTGAGTTTAAGGCTATGATGATACACAAAGCATATTTCAAGCCCACCAGAACAGTGAGACTCTTCCTCAGGACACACACACATACACACACACACACACACACACACACACACACACACAAAATGATGAACAAGCAAGATGATTAATGGGGATTTGAGTGTGGGGGCTGGATTGAATAAATGAAAAGGCTCTTCTGTATGACAGTGAAGAAGTAGATATATGATACCACTATTTAGTGAAATTTACAGAGCTTTGTACACAGACCCAGCTTTGACATATTACATGTGAGTTCAAGAAATCTCTGGATGGATATAAAGAACAAAACTTGTCAAATACATGAAATGGCCTCACTGAGGAGGTCAAGGAAAAAAGTGTATAAGATAAAGTGAAAAGAAGATATACCTAGTCAATAACCTACCCCATGGGGTGGGCCATGGATTCTCATTCCAATATTCAATATGGAATTGAATAATGAAGTAAATGATTACATGCAATGTTATGCTATTTAACTTCTGTTGGGGTTTTGAGGTGGAAAAATCACACAGAGATACACAGGGAAGAGAATGTGGTTATCAGTGTGGAAACAGATTGTAAGCAGAAACAATAGTAGAAACAAACGTGTGGCTCAGCAGAGATGAGCATCATAGCTTCTCAAACTGTGGGTCCCAATCATGTAGGAGGCTATAAAGTGGAGTAAGGAAATTGTAAAAATCAGTGAAGTAAAATAATCCTGAATTTATAGGAAGCAAAATGTAATTCAGAATTAGACACATGATAAATCTGAGGTGGTCCAAGAAGCCCCCACTCCTATTACATTGTGTGACTTCCCCGAAGTCTATACACACATGCACACCCCCCCATTTGCATTGCAAATGCCTGAAGCACTTCAGGTCAAATTCAAGACAATGCTATGATGCTATGCTGTTATGATATATACACTGCTTGCTGCTTTTATAGAAACAGATTTTTATTCATTCATTGTTTGTTTTGTATAAAATCTGACCACAGTTTCCCCTCCCAACAGTCCTCCCAATCCTCTCACCCCACCTCCTGTCTCCCTCAGATTCATGCTTCCTATGTTTAACTTCAGAAAGAAAGAAAGAAAAAAAAAAAAGACTTTCCAGGGATTTCCACTAAACACAGCATAACATGATACAAAATGACTAGACACAAGCCCTCATAATCAATTTTGGGAGAGGCACCTTGTTGGGAGAAAAAGAGTCCCCAAAACAGGTTAGAGACTCTGAAACAACCCCATTCCAATTGTGTTTTAATGTTTTCCTACCAAAAAAAATTTCCTACCATCATTCATTAGCATGTATCAAATTATCTTTGGAGTTTATTTAATTAGAATGTGTGATTTTAAACTTTCCTATTTGAATTGACTTGTCTTTTAATTTTAAAAAATAAGTTAAAAGGCAGAGATAGCTCGGGATATAAAGGTGCTTGCCACCAAAGTCTGAGAATCTGAGCTCAATTTCTAGAGCCCATTTTGAGGCAGCAGAATACTGACTCCTATACATTCTCCTCTGATCTGAACACCACACCATAGCATGTGTATACACACATACACACACACACACACACACACACACACACATACACAGAGTATAAAATGATATTTGGATTAAAATTCAAAATTTCTAACAATCTCTGGAATAGTTCTAAATACACTTCTGCCAGTCAGTGCTACAAACTTAAATGAAGCAAGTTTTTGGCATTGACAATTATAAAATCCAAATATCAGTAGTCCATATAAACTCTAAAATATGTAGCAGATTCGGAACATCTTAGAGCATCAACTCTTCAGCCAAGATTGAATTACTCTTACTTGATTGACGTCTGTCTTCATTGTGGTGCATATGTGTGTGAATGCATGGCACAGCATGGCTGTGAGAGTCAGAAAAGGACTTGAAGTGTCATTTCCTCCTTCTCCCATGTCGGTCTGGGCACTTACTGAGAGACTCTAGGATTGGTGCTGAGGCATCACCACAGCCCATGGTTCTTTGTGCCAAATCAAATATAATCTTTAGTATGCATGTTTGTTTTTATTTCTAAGAAATAATAAAATTATATGTACTCCAAAATATTAAGTTTTTAAATAAAATTATAAAAAGTCAAAAAAATAAAATATGTATTTTTGGTAATTCTTTGAGAATTTCAGACAATATATTTAGATCCCATCACCTTCTTTCTTCTATCTCTTACCAGATACACTCCTTTCCCATTTTATATCTCCACTCTTTCTCTTTTCAAACAATAATCCATCAAATCCCAATTTTGCTGCATATGTATTTATGAATGTGAGGCTATCTATTAGAGAGTGATTAGCCTACCAAAGAACACATACTTAAAGAAAAAAAAATGGCTTTATTTCCTCCAGAAGCCATCAACTGTCAAGAGTTTTTCTGTTGGAGTAGGGGCTTAAGCATATCTCTCCACTCCATGCTAGAATGTTGACTGGCTTTATCATGTGCAAGCAATCAAACCTAACCTAACCCTAACCCTAACCCTGACCCTGACCTTAACCCTAACCCTAACCCATCAGTTTATCCATCATGTCAGATCCAGAAGACACAGTTTCACTCAGTACATCCTCAACTATGGCTCTTAGAATATTTCTAGCTCCTCTTCTAAGATGGTCTCTGATCCTAGTGTTGGCAAGTCGTGTGAGTATCCCACATATGGCTGGAATACCCTGCTAACACAGAATGCACATTGACCAGTAGTGAGCTTGTGTGTTAACCAACTGTCCATTGTACAAAGAAACTTCTCTGATGAGGACTGAAAGCTGCATTAATCCATTATTATAAAGACATTAATTTGGAGAACAGTGTAAGACTGTGTCTATTTAGCAGACTAGTAGTATTTGGTTTTCCTCTATGGTATGTGAGTTTTCCAAACATGAGCTCTTGACCAGATTTACAGTGCTAGATATATGTGTTCTCTTATGGAATGGACCTTAAATCTAACCAAAAAGTGGTTGATTACCTCTATAACATCTGCACTACTATTTCACCCATAAGCATAGCCAAAGAATTGTTTTAAAATATTTTATATAATTTATCATAAGCAAATGTTTGTTTGTCATATCTGTTTTTTAAATCTACATGTGCTAAGGATCCATATAAAAGTTTCTCAGATAAAGAAGCAGCAGTGTAAATAATTTATGTGTGTAATTTTTGTATGTACACATATATTTTCTTGCTCTGCCTGTTTGGGATGGTTAAAAATAATAACATCTCATGTGAAATAAGAATAATTAGTTTTGCCATGTACAAGCTGCAAACTACAACCACTGAACAGCTTGGGATCTGGAATACCTTGGACTGACACCTTGGATCCCATTCCTTCTAGAGGAACACTTGACTCAGTCTTGATGGTGGGGTAAGGAAACTGGATCATGCTGAACTGAGCCATATTGGGACCTTGGGACCTCCTTCCCTTGCTAGGGAGGAGATGGGGAGATGTGGAGAAGAGAGAGTGACTGGAGGTGGTGGAGGGGAAAGGGACCTTGAACAAGGATATACATGGATAGAAAATATGACTTTATTCATGATAAAAAATAAAAAATAAAATGGAAAGTTCTCCCATGTTCCTGGATAGGTAGGATCAACATCAACATAGTGAAAATGGTAATCTTACCAAAAGCAATCTACAGATTCAATGTACTCACTCAAAAATGGACTTTTAAAAAAATATAAAGAGAGAGATGTCATTGTACACAAGAACTCAAGGCTAGAATATAGCTAAGTGTCACAATGCCTCACTTCTGCATTGGTGGCTTCTGGTAGAGGGGTGGGTAAGGGAAGATTTGTTTTCTTTAAGGGTCTGGCAACAGGGAGATTAATTATGCTCCAGTAAGAAAATGAGCAG
Source organism: Sigmodon hispidus (assembly GCA_004025045.1). Taxonomy (NCBI): domain Eukaryota; kingdom Metazoa; phylum Chordata; class Mammalia; order Rodentia; family Cricetidae; genus Sigmodon; species Sigmodon hispidus. The sequence goes on from PVIH01013453.1 coordinate 36,059, forward strand.
CATGAATGGGTGCTTTTGTAAATGGGGAGATCATAAGAGTTGGCATGATACTGAGAGGTCTGATATCTGAATTTGATGGGGTGCATGATGTAAAAACACCAAATAATAAATTTATATATGAAAAAAAGCTTAAAGAGGAAAAAGAAATACTATGATTAATATCAGGGTTTCACTGGCTTTGTAACTTTTAAAGGCTTGGTTTACTGTTTAAGTTTTATGGAATAATATGATATGTATTTGTCATAGCTCTTTAAGTTACAGTAGAATTCGGTAGTAAGTTCATATTTTCCTGTGTTTGTTATTGCTGTTTTTTATTTTTAGTATGGAGTATTTCATTAGTATTTTAAGTATATCAAGGTTACAAGAATGCATTTTTTAAAAATCATTCATTGAATTTAGGTTTAATTTTGCTATCTAAAAACTCACCAGTTTTTTTTTTCAGAATCTTCAATTTATAGGAACAAATTTATAAAGTATGTCCTTATGGTTTTTGGAAATTTCATTCAAATCTGTTAGCATGTTTGTGTTTCAATTTCTAGTTTTATTGAAGTAGGTTTTCTCGTTTTTGGTTTAATTTGATTAAGATTTTCCCATTTGTGTTTAATTCTTAAAAAATAATAAATAAATAAATAAATAAATAAATAAATAAATAAATAAAAGAATAATTAGCTTTGAAACATAATTTCTGATATCACTTTTTGAAAAAAGAAAACAGTTTCTTGGAAAAATTCATTATTCTATAACTGGAACAGAACATATCCTGGTTAGGCTTGGAACTTCTTGTAGAACCTGAAAGTCAGTAATAATAAGCAATGTAACAGTAATTGGAGAAGATTAAAGGGACATTGGAAATTTGGGTTAATAAAATAGTTATGGATTAAAACTTTGCAGATGAACATTTATGACTCCAAACTCATGCAAACAAGCCACTGAAGAAGTAAATGAATGCAGGTGAACTGGTGGGTCCATAAAACAGATTTCAAGCAATCTATGTGAATATTTAATCCAGTGGAGGTAGCCCGAACTTCCCTTCCTTTCCCATTTGAACAAATATTTTATTACTAAAAAATGACAATTCTACAGTGGAAAAAGCTAACAAACATTGTCTAGCAAGATGACCATTGTGAACTATGATAGTGGTAAGTCATCCTGAGCACAGACACTCTTGATATGAGGTAGGAATCATGGTTCACCATCTCTATGGGCTTCTTTCAAAAATTAAAGTTGTCAGTCAGTCCTCATTTGAGAAAAGACACTGTAGAAATTAACTAAATACACTCACTTAATCTACTAAGATCATAAAAGACAAGGAAAACCCACACAATAACAAGGAAACCTTGCCTTGTTCTGAAGCTGAGCCAACTAACTGCCTGTGGCTGGTAAGTTCATAGACCTGAGAAGAGAAGTTGCTGCTACCACTTTACTAAATCAGTATAATTTCTAACTACATTCTAAATACTTTTCTTTATATCCATAGATAATTATAGCTCTCACTTCTCATCAAAGAAGCTTCTTTTGGCAGCATATAAAGACCATCACAGGAAACCTCAACTAGTCAAATGCAAAGAATAACTGATTGAGAGTGCCCAGACCTAATTGATACATCTACTACATAATCCCTATGCCTAAATCTCAAAGAATACAACAGAACAGAGGGCAGCGATCGTAAGAGCCATGGAAGAAGCACACTTGCTGTGAGATAGTCATGCTATTTTAAGACTATGGTCACCTAAATAACTTCACAATGATAAAAAATAGAATTGACAGACCAATGTCGAAGGGGGATAAATCACAAGAGCCTATCTCTACATGAAGAGGTGCAGGGAACTGATGCCTCAGTAGATGATCCAACTTCAAACAGTCAACTCTAAACACATACACCTTTGAGCAACACCAAGCGAACTAATACCTACATGCATACATATATGACAATAACTCAATAAGAGACAATACCTTATATTTCTTATCCCTCTCTCTTTGAACCCCTTTATTCCCAACAAGTCATTCTACTTCTATGTTATTTTTCTTAATGACACACTGCCACTGGGTTTAATCAGGGATGCTTGATGGAACATGAATGTAGATTTGTTTACTAAAGCATTGGAAACTTACCAGTAACTACACCGTTGAATAAAAATGGCTCTGCTTCCCCAGCAACTATTAACTGCCAATATCTCCTTAGGTAGGTGTTGGGCCTCATGGTCCTATCTTGTATATGATGAAGTGTTGATAGGCTTGGTCTTAAGATTTCCTGAAAGTAACCATAACTGTTGTAAATTTATGAATAGAATGGTCACATCATATCTTTAAGACTACATGAACATATATTTTACAAAATAATGTCTAAACTTACTTCATATTTTCTTCAAGCATGCTTTCCAATTTTTTGTGTATTTATATATGAATATACTTTTTTATTTTATATGCTCTTATTTTTTTCAATTATTTTTACCCCTACATATTTTTATTATAAAAATGCTCATTTAAATTGTTAGAAAATAAGTATTATTTATAGAATTATTGTGCATTATATTATGTATAATTATGAATGTAATTAAGTAATATATTAAATATCATACATAGAGTATTATGTGTAGAAATGAAATAATCTACATAGTTTTAAAACATTCTGTCCATAATATATCTTTTTAATAAAAGTCTTTTAGGGGTTAATAGTTTTTAGTTTTTTGTTTGATTGCTTTTAAGGTGAATTTGAAGTATATACATACAGAGGAGTTGCCATGTGAAGGGCAGAAAATGAAAAACAGTAAAAGGAGCCAAAGGCAATGCTTTTCACAAATGAAACTTCAGTTCTTGTTAGTTAAAATGTAGGTTCTCATTCAGTGGATTTGGGTTGCTGCTTAAGATTTTGCATTTCTAACAGCATCCCAAAGCTGCTGCTACTGTGACCACAGCTACTAATGAATAGTTACCAGATCTTGAGCACCCAGGTTATGGATAACACTAGGTTTAGATGCAGGTGAACTTGGCTAACTTACTGTGATCACTTCTGGCATGTATGTGACCATCAAAAGTTATATACACCTATTTGATCTCCATTCATTTCCTGACTACTGTGAGTTAAGCCATGAATAGAATTGTTTCCTTTGAATGTAGGTAATTGTTGACATGCCTCTGCTTACTCTGTTTTTCTATCTCCTTTTCCCAAGTATTGTACTTCAGTAAAGCCCCTTAACACTGTATCTTGCAACTTTTGCAAAAGGGTCTCAGTCACAAAAATGGCAACATTACCGAGACATGCATAAAATGGCTACAGAATCATTAAGGTCCCTACAGTCCTCATTGCCAGGAGGCAGACTGTTTAATCCTCATTAGGGCCAGTACCATTAACATGAGGAGTTAGGAGACATAAGTGGCAATAAAACCAAAGCCTTGTTTTCAAGAAAATTGACATTCTTTGCAGAGCTGGGCAGGGTATGGATCATTAGAAATAGCGAAACCATCCTTAAGCAAGAACAAGTCAATCACAGGAAGATGGCAAGCCAATCTTAGATTTTCTCAGAAATGGATGCTTTCAACAGCATTCTTCCATAGAAGCCCATTCAAATATTCTCCAGGAAATAAGCAAGGATGCTAGAGGTTACGTTTCTGCATCTGTGATCCAATTATCAATTGTAAAGAGATATGTGATCCTAGAGTCATAGTTTCTATCCAGATAGATTTCAGTTAACCTTGCCTATTATATGGAAGCCACAGAGTCATTTCATTTATGTAACTGACTTTAACTTAAACATGTAAAGCATATTCTATTATTACAAAGTCTTTATCATCCCTGGTGAAAGAGGCTAAATGGACATATGGATGGATGGATGATTAAAAAGTGAACAAACAAGTGAATTAATAGAGTGTAAACGAACAATGATTTTTGTAAGTCTAGTTGCTTGGAATTTCTTTAATTAATATGCCACAAACATCCTCAAATCTGCCCTCTAACTAGTACATGAAAAATGCTATTTCTAGAGGAAAGCAGCCAGATCAAAAATTACCTTCACATGAATTTTAAAATATTGAAAAGAGAAATAAAAACATACTAAAAAGACTACCTGGCAACCCCACTGGAGCCCTGGCTATCATGCTCATTACTAGGTATAGCACCTGGCATAGTTTCTACATACAATAGAGACACAATAAATATGATTGGATTAGTGAACATGTGGGCGCTTATAACAGTTGCAACAACAGTGTAAATGTTTGAAAAGCAAGGATGGGGTATATACAAAGGCTCAATATCAAAAATATCTGACTCCTAATACTAACTTCTGCAATAAACATTGCTAGATGATCCAAATACAAGTAGGGCTTTCACAAGTAGTCATATTAAGGTAGTCCCTAAAGAGGTACTTTTGTAATACCTCCATATGGCCCAAAGCTCAATACTGAAACCAGATCTTTGCTTTGGAGTCCAGGACCTTGCCTCAAGAATGTTGATTTCTGCAGATGTTGTGTCATTTGATAATTTTGTTAAAAACCCACAGTGCAAGAATACATTAGTTTTTCATGGGTTTTTCCTCGTATTCCACCTTTTTCTGAAATATCAGTTAGTATGCTTGTTCTCAACTGTAGCTGAGCATTGATTTACAGGTTGAAAAACAGTTACCCTGAGGCACATGGCAAGTAGGCTACATACATCATGAATAAGCAGCTAGGATTGAGAGATCAATGTATGTAACAGCTTGTCTTCAATATGACCAGCTAAAAAAAACCCTGCCCCTTTCCACACCTGCACTACTATTAAATCTCACACACACACTCTCTATCTACTTTCCATCCATTGGCTCATGTGCTTTCCAAAATCTGCTGGACCCAAAAACAATTTACACCATGAATTCTAGTTAAAAACTAGGAAAACATTCTCCATGCACTGAAATGAACCAGTGCAGAAATAAACTGGGAAAGAATCCACATTTGAAAGCTTAGCTTTATATCATCTGTTTTTATTTAATACTTTAGTTTGACAAGGTTGGCAAGGCAGGGAGATGTTCTATTGTCATTTAGCAAGGATTGGAGAGGTAGATGAAAAAAGGTTGTATGTTTTTTATTTTCCCCAAAGCATCTGCACTCTTATTAATGTGATCTCCAAGGGGCTTGGTGGGTTCACTGTTTCAGATGAGAGATGATGTTTGACAAATTGCCAATCTCTATTCCACTTATTAATATGTGTGTATGCTTATATATCTTGCACCTTGTTCCAAACCAAATTTTAGGAAGTTTGAATGTAACTCAATATGAAAAAAACAAAACTTATATTGGAAGTAGATAAAGACTCAAAGAAAGCAAAGGGGAAACAAGGACACGACAAGAAATTGAAGGGAAATAGAGTCCATCCCCATCTCTTCTCCTTTCTATAGAACTCCCTGCAAACCTCAGAACCCACGAATCTGCCCCCTCCCGAGCCAAATCACACCATATCAATTTTTTTTGTGGTGCTGACTTCATCGTGACAACTGTACCCCTTGTTATTGACAGACCACCCTGTTCTCTACCTCATAAGGCTACTCTGGCCATGATTCTATTGCAGCTTCACCATTCATCAGAATCACAAAGGAAGCTTGTTATCACATGAGTTGATAAGCATTCCCAGCTAATTTTGACTAACTATATTTGGTGTGATCCTGATGTGAATGCTACAGGTCCGTGCTTGCACACACTTAAGAGATCATTTCTTTTATGGTTTTCTGTGACAACACACTCATTAGATAGATACACTTTCTGTGAATTAGAAAGAAAATGATACTCTTGCTCAGAGTGTCTAAGTCTTCAAGTTCTAAGTCTTCAAGCTTCTAATACAATGGTGTCTTCCCAGTTTTTCTAATGAGATACCTTGCTCTGCTACAAATTCTTAGTAATCATTAGCAAACTCATCATATATAATTCACAACTGAGTCTAATATCCTATTTGCCCAGTTAACCAGTATATCACTTCCACAGAAATGCTGTTTGTTTAAGTAATGACTCATTTGTTTATACTGTCACAGTGCCATACCCTTTGCCTTTAAAACTTGTACTTTATAGACTTTTGTTTGTTTGTTTGTATGTTTTTTGGTGTGTGTGTGTGTGTGTGTGTGTGTGTGTATGTGTGTGTGTGTGTGTGTGTGTGTGTGTGTGTGAGAGAGAGAGAGAGAGAGAGAGAGAGAGAGAGAGAGAGAGAGAGAGAGAGATTTGTTTTGATGCCCTTCTTTTTCCCTGAATTTAGCACTATGAGGATGAAGTTAAGAACTATTTTTACTACTATATGTCACTTTTGTTATGCTGTTCATATTGCTTGAAGCTAAAGGAAAACATTGTTGTTAATGAAATATAGTTAGATATATTTGCAAATGTAGGAAATCACATTGATTAAATCATAATTATGTAAAGAATTAGGAAAGAAAAAATGATGAGAAAAAATATGTGAGAAAAGAAAAAAAGACAATGTGATGAAAATTAGTCTTTAGGTTAACCTCAATTTATAACAAAATAAATTTTTCAGATTTGGGTTTTAAGATAGTCTCACATGCATCCTTACACTGGACATAAACTTGTGACCTCCTTGCCTCAGCTACTAAGTGCTAAGATTATAGGCATCCACAATGATGTCTGGAACAAATTGGTCAGGGGTTTTTACAACGTTCTCTGATTCTTGAGCTGGAATTAAAGATACATGTGAATCAAACATACTGACCAGAGACATTCCACAAAACAAACTTTGATGTCACTCCAACTGGAAACCTGAGAATCAACTTTGGCATTATACTCAATTTCCAAAATAGGTTAAGCTATCAGTTCAAGGGGAGAACATTTGAGTGATGATTTGAGATCAGAATGCCTTCATCTGCATGTATAGAGTTTATTGGCTAGAGGTGTGGCTTAATTCAGAGCTGATTTAGAGTCCTCATGGAAATAAACAATATTCCAGGACATGTTCTAAGGATATTGCCTCTCTTTGCTGAACTTTTGGAAGATATGTGATATTAACAGAGAATTTAAATTTTTTTTCCTGGCAAAATACATAGTACAGTTCCAGTGGTTTCCAGTAAATAATGAAACCATATGTCTAATCAGTCAAATTAGAAGAAAAACCCAAACCTCAGTCAAGCTATCCTGAGTTAGGGAAGTTTTTGTTTATGTCAATTTTTATTTATTATTTTTAATGGTTAATATTGTCTTAACAAAGTCTAGCACAACCTGGGAAAAAAATCTGCACCACAACTATTAGAGATTGTTCAACTTCTGAGCTTGCCTATGAGGATTATCATGACTGGGTTAAGTATAGTGAAAATAGTCAGTGATAGTGGAACCCTTCACTGGTTTGGGAGAAAATATGGTGAAAGCCAGTATTCATCATTCTCTGCTTCTTGACTGTGAATATATTTCGAGCACCAGCTCAGGTTCTTTCCACTGGCCTTTCTGCCACGATGGACTCGACCCTAGTACTCTGAACCAAACTCAACCTTTTCTCCTTTAAATTGTTTGGTCAGTTTTCTCCACAGCAATAGGATAGGAAAAATAACTAAGACATTATCAACCTGAGAATTGCACCAAGGGTTTTGGATGCAACAGACTAATATAGAATGTCTTTCTGTATGCTGTGAATTATCATTAGATAATAAAGAAGCTGTTTTGGCCTATGGCAAAGCATCTTAAAAGCAGACAGAAAATCTGAGCATAGGTAAAGGAGGAGGGCAGAGTCAGACAGAAACTGAGCTGCCAGGCAAGAGAGCAAGATGTAATAGAACACAGGTGAAACCACTAGCCAGGTGGCAAGACATAGATTAGTAGAAATGGGTTAAGATGCAAGAGGTAGATGATGAAGAACCTAAGCCATAATCCAAACAGCATGTAATCACTATAGGCCTTTGTGTGATTATTTGAGACCAAGCAGCTATGGGCAGTTTATTTGGGACTGCTGGTCTGGATTTTGGGCTAGGCCATGTCTAAAATTTCTTACTACAAATGACACTTCAATGTGGCTCACATACACTCACAAAAAGCCTTAGCAAGCTTAAAAGGATTTTAAATCACAGAAATGGAGTGCAAAACAGCTTGTGAGTTGTGACTCTCAAATGGGCCTTGGTACAGTGATACCCTGACATGCCATGTGGTCTTGACCTACAAAATGTCAGGATTTCAGGTTACAGCTTAAACTGCAACAAGGCCTATTCCTGAAGTCTCAATGAAGACTCAGTGCAAAGTGCTTATGACAGATTTAAGTTACTGCTCTTATAGGCAAAAAGGAAACAGTGTCAAGGAAGGGTTTTTAGTAGCAGCATTTTCTTGAATTAGCTATGTTTGCCAGCAGAGGCACAGCTTTTTAAAGAGGGGCTTCCTGACTCAGCTTTAGCAATAAAAAATGTATGGCATTTTTAAGAGGCCCTTCTGATAAATACTTAAAAGAAATTCATGAGCAGTGAGTGGGTGGCAGTGCTCTACTTGGTGGCAATATGGATCCCAAAATTCCCTAGAGTGGTAATTGTGACTTCTGCCTGCACCTCTGATGAAAAGCAAAACTCTCTATGAAGATAGACAAAGTGCTGCGGGGAGCATGGCAGCCCCCCTAGCCAAGCCTTAAACCCTACACACACCTTGACAGATTGAAGATATGATCAGAAACAGAAAGAAATAGATTGAGCTAGGTGGAATCAGCTTCCCATAATAAAGCCTTTAATCCTAGCCATACCTTGGCAGGTTAAAGGTGTGGTCAGAAACAGAAAAAAATAAGAGATATACAGTAAGGACAGATTTAAAAAAAAAAACTCTCAATGTTTTACTTTGATTTAAAAATATACACAGGCTTGAGAGAGAAAAGAAAATGGAAAAATATAAAGTTCCTTTAAAAAATCAAGTAAAAAAAAGATGAAAATTACAAAGAGTTTTTGGATACTATGTCTTATTATCTTTAAGGTTTTTTTTTTTTCCTGCAAAGGAAGTAATAAGAGCTGCTTAAAGACATTTAATTATAAGTGTTGCTGGATTTATCAAACCTATATATTTTGTGAATAGGTTGACTTTAAATTTGAAATTAAAACCTATGCTACTTTGGAGAAGAGACTTTCTTTTTATTTACACAGAAAATAATAGTATGTGGTTTTTTTTCCCTTTATTCCTGATTAAAGAAGATAGGTTTGATCAAAAAATACTCCCCTTAAAAATGTCTGAAGGAAAGAGATCGTCACATCAGCTTCAAGGCTACCAACGAAGATGATCCAGGCTCAAGACCCTCATAAGATTGCCATTGCCCACAATCAGCAGGAAGTACTTTATGAAAAGCTACATCCCAATTCCCCAAACACTATTATAAATGTTTATTTTAATTACAAATGGTTAATGGTCATAGTCAGTCTCTTTCTGAGAAAAGAAGGGGAATATAGAAATTCTAAAAGGATTATTGAATTTACTTTTATCCAAAAAACCCTATTATTAATCTCAAAATACTTTATATTGGCATGGAATTTGGGTTATTGATACAAGTTTAAGGTTAATTTTGCTATACTATATGTATATTTCTATTCTTTTTTAAGGTATTATGTTTATGTAACTCATTTACAATTATAACATATAACTAAGAAATGCAGATTAATAGTCCTTCATGTTAATCAAACTTATACTCATGTTAGTTAGGTTTATTAAAATATAAAATATAGAATTCAATTAGATAGTTAATCTTCAAATAAATCAAAGACCTATAGAATATGACACTTAAAATATTTTATGGATTTATACTTTTCTAAACAGTGAGATGTATCTGTTCCTGGCTACACAAATCTACTTCAAGAGGATAATGAGCATTAAAGAAACTCCATGTGAAGTTTACTTTCATTGTGGCAAAAATTAGCCACTGGGCAAGAAACGGTTCTTGCCTAATTGCTTGCCAGCATGCTGTATAAACTGGACATGAAGAACCCATGAGAAACTGATCTCTGAACTTTGGCAGAATAACCTGAGATGGTCCTTCAAGTTTCTGCTTTGCTGAGAAAACTGTCAGAAATTCTGCAGGACACAGGAAGAAAAACTGATGAACTATACCAGAATGGGCAAAGTAGTCCTTCATATTTCCTGCTTCACTGAAATATATGCCAGAGACTCTAAGTCTATAAGCTGAAGATGGATGCCCCAACATTACAGAGAAACTTTTGGTGACTGTCCAGGCAGTCAGATGTCATCTCTGTCATTTCTAGATTTTAGAAGTTGCTTTTACATCCTGTTTACTCTGGAAATTTTATATTCTTTGTGTTCATTGATGTTGTTGAAGATTAGTTACAATTATAGTTTTCTTTTGTTATAATAAAAGGTAAATTACATGTGAAACTTTGAACTCACAAGGATAAGGTAGATGATAAAATATTTTCTCTAATTTTACTAAATACAAAGTCTAAATGTTGTAAATGTAATTCTTGCTTGATAGTTATTTTGTTATACGTAATTTTGCTATGTTGAAATTGAAATCTTCCTTTTTGATTTAACAGAAAAAGAGAAGTGATTTGGAATGTTTTTCCATATTCTGTGGATTATCATTGGATAATAGAGAAACTGTTTTGGTCCATGGCAAGGCATCTTAGATGCATATGGGAAATCTAAGCATAGATAAAGGGTAAGAGGGGTGGAGTCAGAGATGCCAGGCAGACACAGAGCAGAGATGACTAAATGCTACTCTGAGAAAAGGTACTAAGCCAATTGGTTAATCATGGGTTAGTTTAAGAGACAGCAAGTTATATGCCTGAGTCATAAGCCAAACAGCATAAAATTAATATAAGACTCTATGTGTTTCTTTGGCACTCTGGGACTGCTGGTCTGGACGTTAGGGGTAGGTAAGAGCTTTGGGCAGGTCCAGACCTTGGAGCTAGTCCTGGCCAGATACTTTTACTACATTACACTAGTGTTCTGAGAAACTCTATCTTCAGCCTTATGATCATGTGCAATGTTCATATTCTGACCTAATTTTTAGGCTCACAATCACTTGGGAGAAGCACCCATGTGAGATACAAAGGCAAGAATAGTGTACACTAAATGTGGACTGGAGTAACTTAGAGTTCTGTTTTTGTGTACCACTGAGTTCAATAATTTTATTTTTTCTTGTATTATAACTATTTTTTGAGATGGAATTTCCCATATTTCATCTGACTTCAAACTTGCTATGTAGCCAAGAATTACCTTGAACCTGTACTTTCCCTGCATCCATCTCCTAAGTGCTGGGACTACAGGCATGTTCTACCATGCCCTGGCCTCTTTGAGTACATTATATAAATAATTCATCTGTATACCTGAGTAAATTATGTAAGCCTTCCAACCATTTATTTTATCAACTGAAAATTTGAAATATGTTCTCTTTTTTTCATCAAAAAAGTCAGAGACAAAAACTCTCTGTATACAAAGTACCCAGGGTTCTCAAGTATAGTAAATAACATTTTTTATGTGTCTTTTTTTTTTTACCACTAGTGATTTTAATCAGATGTTATTTTAGGAAACCCAAAGCTTGATATAATAGCACAAATGATGTAATGGGAGCTTTAATTTGTGAAGCAAAGCAGTTTTGAGGCCAAGTGAAGCCTGGCTGTTGGTCTTTGTTCCCTTTCCCCTACATGCCTTGGGAAAAACCCAGTAGATGCTTTTTATGAACAACTAAAATAGAAAAAAAAGTGATTCCCCAGGGCCTAGCGGATAGATGACAGGATCTTATAGAAGCAGGCAGCCTACTGCTCTCAGTTGGGTGGTGGCAGGGCAGGCACCTGGGCCCTGCTCACAAGCTTTTGTTCAGAAAGGAGTCCTGTAGCTGAAGGTGTTCAGGAACATTCTGTAATTCAGGTATTAACCTGGCTTGCTGAGCTGCCAGATTCCCTCCCCAGTGGTTTCTGCAGAGTTTGAAGTTTGTCAGCTCATTTTTCACGGCGGCATCTAACTCTAGAGATGGCAAAAAGTCTTGGGCTGCCCCCAACACTGATTAGCACACAGAGCATCTTTTAACAGAATCTTCTACTTTTAACATTGCTGGGCAAATGGTAAGCAAAAAGCAGCTACTGGCATCAGGAGATAGAATTGGACCTGACTCTGTCCTGAAAGAGTATTTAAGGAGAGAGGATGGTGCACTTGAAGACCCAGAGACAACCAGAGAAATGGAAAAGTAGGAAACATTACAAAATCCATTATATCTGAGGCTTTGAAGCCCACAACCATATGGATGGGGAATGTCCTATGAGGATGTTTGGATGGCACTGAAAAAAATCACTGTTGCTCCAGGGTTCTTCCTACTGTCATAAGATAGAATTTAATGCATGGAGGTACTGGTATAATGGAATTATGATTATGAAATATCATGCTCATGCTGGGAGACTTTGTAAACAATGAAAAGAATTATTTGGATAAGATCAAATAAAACACTAGTTAGGAATAGGTTAAGGCCATCTATGTTTTCAAATTTTTATGCATATATCTTTCCTTATGGGTACATCACAATTGCCCTTTAGCATGCATGTGCATGCATATATGCACATACACACACACACATGCACATACACACACAGGTACTCCTATATACACAGTTTATACAGAAAAATTTGAGTAATTATGGATATTAGACATGCATCCTGCGGAAAAGTGTCTTGTGACAGAAGAGAAAATAAGATGACATCAGAAGAAAAATGGCATTAGAGCAGGGTGTGGGCAGGCTAGGTAAAGAATTTATCATGAAAAGTTTTCCCAATGCTTCTACTGTTGTAGAAAGTTTCCCGGTCCCATTTGGGACCAGAGATTCGGACCTGCCCCACGGCGGCTTTTGTCCCCCCAAAGAAATAAATCAGACACTTATATTAACTTCATATTGTTTGGCCCATGTCTCAAGCACATTACTAGCTAGCTCTTTCATCTTAAATCAGCCCATTTCTTGTAATCTACTAATCTACCCACCACTTGGCCAAGCCCGTGGTTCACCTTTTCTTACATGTCTCTTCTTCTCGGGGTCAGATTGCAACTGACTAACTCCACCCTCCTTCTACCTGTCTGTCCTCTGATTCTCCACCCACTTCTACATAGACCAAACCAGTTCCTTTATTTTCAGCATACAGACAACATTCCACCACATTCTACCTCTATCGTTGTGGTATTCTGCCATTTAAAATGTTAGAATATTGATAGACAACTCAGAGCAGAAGTAGGGATTATTTGCAAAATTGGTAGGTAAGAGGACAGGGTCATGTGTGGCCTTGTTATAAACACAAGCTTGTTATATGGTTTTTGAATAACCAGGCAGAAGCTATATTTTGTGAGAGAAGGATGATTATAAGTCAAGTGTTAGGTAGATAGTGTATCTTGAGATACAGAGTATATTTTGAGATACAAAGATGAGAATGTCCAACTGATCACATAATTCCATAGCCAGTGATAGATAATTTTGGCTCATCACTGTTTTGGGACTATTAAATGAAGAATAAATTGACACCATCTCAAAAAACATAAAGATCTCTGTTTCTTGCATTTACCCAAAAGATAATCCACCTGAATCATGCAGACGTTATGTCCTTAGACCTAAAACAAAGTTATAGATCTCTTCAGAATTCAGTATCAAATGAGAGAAAGTGATTAAATAACTATTAACAACAGAATTTGGCACATCCTGTGGTTCATTTACGACTCCCCCGACTTTTTTTTTTCGGTTTGGAGCATGCAGTCCCATCACATGATAGGTGTTGCTTTTTTTGTGCGTGAGAAGAGATACATACTACCAAGGCCACACAAGGGTTTATTTAAGAGAATTCCCAGGCAGGTACAGAAACAAAAGCAGGACAGAAGGAGATAAGAAAAGAGAGACCAAAACATGCATGTCTCTTATAAGAGAAGGGGCATGTATGGGTTTACATAGTCACGTTTAGGGCGAGCCTCTATATGTGTCCAGGGAGGTGCTTCTGTACTTCAGTGCTGCAAGGTTTACACAGCCACGCCCAGAGCCTCAATCACATGGAGTGCCAGGAATACTTACAATAAGAATAGCTAATTTTTCAATTCCAAAATACTTGGTGACTTCATTGTGAGCCTGTGTGCTTTATGTCCCCACGAGCAGCCATCTTCTTGTCTGTAAGTTGAAGGTGGAAGTAACTCCTTTATATAATCAGTGGTGTGTAGCTGATCATCTGCTTCATTTGCCTTTGTTCACCTTGTGGTCACAATACATTATTAAATGTATTTCAACATGTAACCATGCATTGCTGTGGAGACTTTTCTCAAGAAAATCTTGAAAAAGAAGACCTGAAAGAGCCTCGTTTTTGCTTAACTGAATTGGAGAGGAAGACCCAAGGAGGAATGACAATCCAAGTCTCAAAGAACTTGAGAAGTCTACAACATTTTTTCCTTGTATAATTATATGACTAACATATTATATCAATTCAATTGAGAGCAAATATGCTTCAGCATTTATTAACTACTTTGTTTCATGTACAGCATTAGGTGTTAGAAAATAAGAACACACACTTTACCCCACATAGCCCAACAAGAACAGTCCTTTTTTCATAGAGCATATTTGGTACTCACTAAATGCTTGGCTTTCTTTGTTTTCCATATGCAGCTAATACTTGCTTTAACAAGGAGTTAGCTCCTTGATTCAGAAGTACCCAACAGGAGTTAATTCCTGAAATAAAAATGTGCCCAATCTTTTTGCTTACTTGACAAGGGACTAAATCATAGCAGTAACAGAATGTGTTGTTTGTCAACAGAAGCTAAGAGAGGGGCACAGAGAGTTCTTGAAAATCTATGAACATAGGGTCCCCATTAAGGACAGAAGAATGCAGTTTCTATTTCTAAACAAACTTCATATTTTTCATCTGGAGATACTTCTATAGAGTCAGCAGAAAAAGTCTTTGCATGTGGTTGTGTATTTATGAGTGAATTTTATCTTTAAAACAGATTTGTAACTAAAAACAGAAATATCTTTTTATGGGAGACAGCTGGTTAGGAGATTAAAGATACACATGGAGAGAAAGGGGTCTCAAATGAACAAACATTCCTAGACATGGAATGTCTGCAAGTATTGGTAATATTTCAACTTGTGACCTAAAAACATGCCATCTTCATCAGTTTCCCAGGAAAGATTTCAGTCTATTGGGTATGATGATGAAGGGAAAAAAAATCTTGGAAAGCCTAGTACAAAAAGAAACTTCATAATATTTCAAGAATTGTAGATAACTATAAATATCATGTGAATCAGAAATAGGAATTATGATGTAATTCCATTTATGGTATTTAGAAAAAGAAAGATTAAGCAGTTAAATAAGGCCAATTATGGGTTTACTTTTTCTTTTTCTGAGTACAAAAAGATGTATGCCTGGAATTTTGGATTTGATCTCTTATTTCAAGCATCTGTCACATGTTTTTGTTGAGAATTTGGAGAAGTTGTAATTAAATTATTGTGTTTATTTTTAAAAGCATACTCTTAAATGTAAGTTTACAAGCCTCCTTTTTGAGACTGGGTATAATCTTTTGACTGTTAAATTAATAAACTGTATTTAGAATACTGATGGTCAAAACATCTTCAGTTATATTTATATTTTTCCTGTTTCAATGACAGGTTGCTTCTAGTTTGCTTTTGCATTTCAGTAAATTGGAATCATTGTCACAGAAACTTGAGTAGAGACAGCATGAGGGCCTTCACTTTAACACAGACAAACCCTTGTTCTAACTTGAAACATACATTTTTCTGAGCTGATTTGATTTCTAGAATCATCTAACAAGACCAAGGCAAAGTTCACTTTATTCACCAATCCTGCTGAAAAACCACAATAAAAAAAAATCACTATTATTAGCTGATCCTGGGGAAATTAATAATACCATTATCCATAGTTTTCTCTTCATCACCTTGACTATTTCTTAGAATTTAATAACTCTGACTTAAAATTTAAAATATAGTTACTAAAAAGATGTTTGCCCACTTATCTCTCCCCTGTAGGCTAGAACTTCCCAGTAAGATCCAGCTCACTGGCACACTTATCTACAAATTCCTTGCCAACCTTCAATCCATTCCATCATCCAGCAACCTCAGATCTGAGACCCAAAGTTTCTCAGCACTTATTAAGTCAAAAGGGGTACATGAGACCCACAATTCACATGTACCTATTGATCAAGAGCTCCTATAGGATCAAGAATGGATACTTTAGACAAAGAGTCAGCTAGCTCTTATTGCATCAAGAACAGCTCACTATGACACAGAACACACTATCTCCAAGTAACCAAGAGCCAAGATTGGACAAAGAAAGGCTTTCTGAGACACAGACACAGCCAGAACAAACTGCACCAAAATCACTCCCAGAGATACAGACAAATCCTGCTTTGATCCAAGGAAGCAGTAGGCAGATGCCAAATATTAAACAAGATATTTCATGACAAAACCAGATTTAAACAATACAAACCCACAAATCCAACCTTACAGAAAGCACTAGCTGGCAAACTCCAGCCTAAGGAAGCTAGATATACCCCAAAAGCAACAAACAATAGATAATCCCACAGAAGGTAAACCCAAAGAAGAGAGGCACACACTCACTACCACCAAAAATAACAGGAATTAACAATCACTAGTCATTAACATCCCTTAATATCAATGGACACAATTCATATATAAAAAGACACCGGCTAACACAATGGATATAAACACAGACTCCATCCTTCTGCTGCATACAAGAGACATACCTCAGCTTCAAAGATATGCACTGGCTCAGAGTAAAGGATAGAAAAAGACTTTCCAATCAAATGAACTTAAGAAACAAGCTGTTGTAGCTATTCTAATATTTAACAAAATAGACTTAAAACTAAAATAAAAGAGATTAGGATGGTTATTACTTACTCATCTCAGGAAAAATATCAAGATGAAGGGTCAATCATGAACATTTATGAGCCCAACATATGGACATCCACATATATAAACAAAAGATTACTAAAACTTAAGTCTTACATCAGACCCCATACATTAATAGTGAGATACTTGAATACCCTACTCTCACCAATTGATAGATCTAACAGAAAAAAACTTAGCAGAGAAATATTAAGTATTTAACAGATGTTATACTTAATAGAGATATACAGAAATTTGCACGAAAACACAAAGAAATATATCTGCTTCTTAGCACCCCATGGATGTTTGTCTAAAATTGACCACATAGTCATAAAGCAAATATGAAGAAATAAAAGTGAGGAAAACTCCTTGTATCCTGTAAGACCACCATGGTCTAAAGTTAGAGCTTAACAACAACACAAACAACACAAGCTCATGAAACCTGAGTATCTCTTAATAGAACCACCTCTGTGTCAAGGAAGAAGTAAAATGAAAATTAAAGTATTCTGAGAATTCAATGAAATGGATTCACAACATACCCAAACTTATGGGATACAATGAAAGCAGTGCTAAAAGGAAAATTTATAGCACTAGGTGCCTAAATCAAAACCTTAGAGAAATCTCATACAAGATACTTAACAGCACACCTGAAAGCTCTGGAACAATTAGCAGCAAACTCACCTTGAAGGGGTAGAAAGCAGGAAATAACCAAACCCGGGACTGAAATCAATAAAATTGAAATAAGGAAAACAAGACAGAGAATCAACAAGGTGGTTATTTGAGATAGTCAAAATATAAACAAGCTCTTACTTCTTACCAAAACAAACCAAAAAGTCAAAGAGAAAGAGAGAGAGAGACAGAGAGACAGAGAAAGACAGAGAGAGAGACAGAGAGAGAGAGACTCAAAATTAACAAAATCAGAAATTAAAAGGGAGACATAACCACAGACACTGAGGAAATCAGAGAATCATGAGAGCATAATTTTTTGAATAAAGTCTCATTTTTCCCCTTGTTCAAACTCCCTTCCCCCTCCTGATTGATCCCCAGTCACACTCTCTTCTCCTCATCTCCTCATCTACTTCTTAGAAAGGGCAGGAGGTCCCAACGTGGCTTAGTTAGGAATGATTTGCTTTTTGTTTAAAGTCTACTAATGAATGAGTACATCCCCTGCTTATCTTTCTGGGTTTATGATACCTTGCTCAAGAGGATATTCTCCAAGTCTATCCATTTGCCTGCAAATGGTAAAGTATCATTTTTTCTTACTGCTGAGTAGTACCCCATTGTGTAGATGTACCACAGTTTGTTAACCCATTCTTCAGTTGAGGTTGTTTCCAGGTTGTTGCTATTACAAATAATGCTGCTATGAACATAGCTGAGCTAATGCTTTTGGAGTGTGAATGTGCATCTTTAGGGTATATGCTGAATAGTGGTATTGTGTGATCCTTGGAGAGATTGATTCCCAGTTTTCTGAGAAACCACCATATTGCATTGCAGAGTCCCACTAACAATGGAGGAGTGTTTCCCTTGCTCTGCATCCTCTCCAGCATAGGCTGCCATCTGTGTTTTTAAACTTAGCCATTCTGACAAGTGTAAGGTGGTATCTTGAAGATGTTTTGATTTGCATTTCTCTGATGACTGAAGATGCTGAGCACTGTTTCAAATGCCTTTCAGCCATTTATAATTCTTCTGATGTAAATTCCCTTTTTAGTTCTGGACACCACTTTTTGATTAAGTTATTTAGAACTTTGGAGGCCAGTTTCTTGAGTTCTCTATATATTTTAGATATCAGTCCTCTGTCACTTGTAGGGTTGGTGAAAATCTTTTCCCATTCTGTAGGTTGTTGTTTTGTCTTATTGACTATGTCCTTGACTTTACAGAAGCTTCTCAGTTTCAGGAGGTCACACTTATTGATTGTTGTTCTTAGTGTCTGTGCTACTGGTGTTATATTTAGAAAGTGGTTACATGTGCAAATGCACTTGAGGGTATTTCCCACTTTTTTTTCCTATCAAGTTCAGTGCGGCTGGGTTTGTATTGTGGTCATTGGATCCACTTGGATTTGAGTTTTGTGTAGGGTGATAGGTTTGTGCATTTTTCTACACACTACCATCCAGTTATGCCACCACCATTTATTAAATATACTATCTTTTTTATATCGAATATTTTGGGACAGTTTGTCAAAGATCAGATGTTCGTAAGTGTGTGGTTTATTGTTAGGGTCTTCAATCTGGCTCCACTGATCCACAAGTCTATTTTTATGTCAGTACCAGGATGTTTTTATTACTGTAGCTCTATAGTATAACTTGAAGTCAGGGATGGTGATGCCTCCCGAGGTTCTTTTGTGGAGCAAAATTGTTTTTGCAATCCTGGCTTTCCTGTTATTCCAAATGAACTTGAGTATTGTTCTTTTAAGGTCTGTAAAAAATTGTATTGGGATTTTGATAGGGATTGCATTGAATCTGTAGATTGCTTTTGGTGAGATTGTCATATTTACTATGTTGATCCTACCTATCTGGAAAGATGAGAGATCTTTCCATTTTCTAATATCCTCTTCAATTTCTTTCTTCAGTGATTTAAAGTTTTGGTCAAATAGATCTTTTACTTCTTTGGTTATGGTTGCACCAATGTATTCAATTATATTTGTAGCTATTATATAAGGTGATATTTCCCTTATTTCTTTTTCAGCCCTTTTATGTTTAGTGTATAGGAGGGCTACTGATTTCATTGAATTAATCTTGTATCCGGCTACATTGCTGAAGGTGTTAATCAGCTATAGCACTTCCTTGGTAGAATTTTGTGGATAACTTATGTATACAATCATAAAATCTGCAAATAGAGATAGTTTCACTTTTCTTCCAATTTGTATCCACTTAATCTACTTGTGTTCTCTTATTGCTTTAGCTAAAACTTTGAGAACTCTATTGAATAGATATGGGGAGAAAGGACAGCCTTGTCTAGTTTCTGATTTTAGTGGAGTTGCTATGAGTATTTCTCCATTTAGGTTGATATTGGCCATTGACTTCTTGTAAATTGCCTTTATTATATTTAGATATTTTTCCTGTATTCCTGATCTCACCAGGACTTTTTTCATAAAGGAGTGTTGATTTTTGTTAAAGGCTTTTTCAACATCTAAGGAGGAGATCATTTGACTTTTTTCCTTCAGTTTGTTTATATGATGGATGATATTCACAGTTTTTCTTATGTTTCACCATCCCTGCATACTGAGATGAAGCCTACTTCATCATGGTGGATGATATTTTTTGTATGTTGTTGTATTCAGTTTGCTAGAATTTTGTTGTGAATTTTTACATCAATATTCACGAGGGAAATTGGTCTGTAATTCTCTCTTTGTTGTTTCTTTGTGTTGCTTGGGTATTAGGGTTATTATGGCCTCATAAAAAGATTTTGACAACATTTCTTCAGTTTCTACTATATAGAATAGTTGGAGGAGTTTTGATATTAGTTCTTCTTTGAATCTCTGGTGTAATTCTGCACTGAAACAATCTGCACCTGGGCTTTTTTTTACTTGGGAATCTTTTAATGACAGCTTCAATTTCCTTTAGTGTTATAGGTCTGTTGTGGTCATTGATCTGATCTTGATTTAATTTTGGTCAATGGTATCTGTCCAGAAATGTGTCCATTTCTTGTAGGATTTCCATTTTGTGGAGTATAGATTTTCAAAATGAATAATCTGAGGCTTCTCTGAATTTCCTGGGGGCCTTTTGTTATGTTCCCCTTTTCATTTCTGATTTTGTTGATTTGGATACCGTCTCTATGCTTTTTGGTTTATTTGGATAAGGATTTATCTAACTTGTTGACTTTCTTTAAAAAAAAAAAAAAACTCTTTGATTCATTGATTCTTTGTATTTATTGTTCTTTTTGTTTCAGTTGTATTAATTTCAGCTCTTAGTTTGGTTATTTCCTGCTGTCTGCTCCTTCTAGGTGAATTTGCTTCTAATTGTTCTAGGGCTTTGAGCTGTGCTGTTAGTGCTCTAGAATGGGAGTTCTCTAAGTTTTTCATATAGGCATCTAGTGCTATGAATTTTCCTCTCAAGACTGTGTTTATTGTGTCCCATAATTTTGAGTATGTTGTAGATTCATTTTTCTTAAATTCTAGGAAGTCTTTGATTTCTTTCTTAATTTCTTCCTTGATCCAGAGGTGGCTCAGTTGAATGATGTTTAGTTTCCATGTGTTGGTAGGCTTTTTTGTGATTTTTGATGTTGTTGACTTCTAACTTTAGACCTTGGTGGTCTGACATGATACAATGGATTATTTCCATTTTTTTCTATTGATATTTGCTTTATGACCAACTATGTGGTCAATTTTAGAGAAAGTTCCATGTGGTGCTGAGAAATATGTCTATTCCTTTGTGTTTGGGTGGCAGCTTCTATAGATATCTATTAAGTCCATTTGCATCATAACCACTGTTAGACCCCTTATTTCTCTGTTGAGCCTCTGTCTGGTTGACCTATCCAAGGGTGAAAGTGTGGTATTGAAGTCTCTCTCTATTAGAGTGTGACATTTGATGTGGGGTTTGAGCTTTACTAGGGTTTCTTTTACATATGTAGGTACCATTATATTAAGGGCATCTATATTCAGGATTGAAATGTCATCTTGATCAATTTTTTCCTGAGATGAATAAGTAATGGCCATCCTGGTCCTTTTAATTGATTTTAGTTTGAAGTTTACTTTGTTAGATATTAGGATGGCAGCACTAGCTTGTTTCTTGGGACCATTTGATTGAAAAATCTTTTCCCAACCCTTTACTCTGAGCATGTGTCTGTCTTTGAGGTTGAAATGTGTTTCTCTTTTTTTTTTTCCTTCTTTATTTTGTATTTATCAAAAAAAAACAGTAGAAAGAATTTAAAAATGCGGAAGAGTTAACAATAACTATACAGAGGATAAGAATCATAAGCATGGCTTATCAAGGGTGGAAATGCAAATAAGATTGCTACACATATATTTTCTTTGTGTTCAGCTTTCCCTCTGAATTTTTTTTTCCATCCCTGTATATCCTTATTCAAGGTCTCTTCCCCCTCCCACCACATCTGGTCATTTTCTTCTCTGCAACTCCCCATCCCCTCCCTGGGCAGGGAGCAGACAGTCCTATGGTCCCACTGGCCCAATAATGCTTGGATCAGTCTTCACTCCCGGCCAAATCCAGTTTTGTCCCCCCTCCCTCAAGAGTGAGTCAGGTGTTCCTAAAGATGGACTGGGGTTTGAAGGGTCAGTCCAGGGTGTTTCTGATCCCAAGCTGTTCAGTGGTTGTGGTTTGGGGCTTGGGCATGTTTGGCTTTTTTTCTTGTTTGTTGTTTAGAGACCACTAGTGAGTGAGTACATCCCCTGCTTATCTCTCTGAGTTTGTGATACTTCGCTCAGGAGGATATTCTCCAAATCCATCCATTTGCCTGTGAATTTTAGGATATCATTTTTTCTTACTGCTGAGTAGTATTCCATTGTGTAGATGTACCACAGTTTGTTAATCCATTCTTCAGTTGAGGGACATCT
>PVIH01013454.1:0-52777 GCA_004025045.1 Sigmodon hispidus
TTGTATCTTTATAGGCATTTCCTTCTTCAGGTTAGGAAAGTTTTCTTCTATGATTTTATTGAAAACATTATCTGTGCCTTTGAGCTGGTATTCTTCTCCTTCTTCTATTCCTATTATTCTCAAATTAGGTCTTTTCATGGTGTCCCAGATTTCCTGAACATTTTGAGTTATGGCTTTTTTAGTTTTACTATTTTCTTTGGCTGATATATCTATTTGAGCTACTGAGTCTTTCACTTCAGAGATTCTATCTTCCATCTCTTGAACTCTGTTTGTTATGCTTGTATCTGTGGTTCCAGCTTTTTTCTTCAGGTTTTCTATTTCCATCTTTGCCTCATTTTGTGCCTTTTTTGTTGCTTTTATTTCAGCTTTTATTTCAGCTTTTAGTTCCTGGCATGTTTCTTTTATAGATGTGTTTATCTCTTCCAATTTTTTGTTTGTATTTTCTTCTATTTCTTTAAGGCTTTTTTTCATATCTTCTTTGAGAGCTTCGATGATCATCAAAAAAGAATTTTTGGTGTTGCTTCCTTCTGTTTCCTCTTCATTGCTCAGTTCAGGTCTTGTATTTGTAAGATCGCCACTCTCTTCTGGAGTTACCATGTTGTTCTTTGTATTATTATGTAATTTTTTGCACTGACATTTGCTCATGGCTTCAGTGGTTCATGATTAGGTGACTCCTGGTCAGTTGTGGCACAGGGGCTTGTGTGCCTCCTGTCACCTCTCTGGGCAGGGTCTGAGTCTGTCTTTGAGAGACCCCAGAAATTATCTGTTCACTCAGTTATAGTCGAGGTGGGTAGCCGTATAAATTTCCTCAGTAGCTGCTGTGGGTATGGTGACAGGCAGACTTTATCTGCACCTGCTACAGAGTGCGCTGTGACTTACTCTGCAGACAGCACCCAGTCTGGAAGCGGAACCGGAACCGATGGAGAATCATATAAACATCTTAGCAGAGGGAGAAATGTATAGTGCAAAATGACAACAGTATCCTTAATATGTATCAATATACAAAATATCTTAAATAAAGGTATAATGTATATTAGACATATATAATTAAACAGATGTAAAATTTGTATAGTTCAAATGATAATACTATTCTCAATATGCATTAATGTACAAAATACTTTAAACAGAGGTAGAAGCATGTGAACAATATAACAGATATACATTTAAATTTGTATCAATATATAAATTATTTTAAACATATAAAATAATTTCAGATTTGAATTTGTATCAATATATAAATTATTTTAAACATATAAAATAATTTCAGATTTGAATTTGTATCAATATATAAATTACCTTAAATAGACATATAAAATAATTTTACATTTGTGTTAATATTACAAGCATCCATACTTGTAAAAATTATCTATGGCTAATATTTGACCAAATTTGTTTACAGGTAGATACAACAATCTACCTATATCTGTTCTATCTACTCCCCTTCTTTCTTCTTCAAGAGAGATTCCTGAATCCAATTTTATTGTTCCTCCTTCATCCCAAATATAACTCATAACTACCCTAACAGAATGATTATTATCTATAGCCCTTAGAAGACAAAACTTATCAGGAGGTGGAGCATAGTTTTTCTTAGAGTTGCTTACTGCTGTCTGGAGGTAATGGTGTTTTTTGGAGGTCCTGTAAAAAACTAAAATAGTGATTATGTCTCAATGGACTGACTGTAACATCTGTTACAGTTCTATCCAAAGTTCTTATAGAGGTGTAATATGATGGATAATCATAGTAAGCTATCTTGCAACTGTCCATAACAATTTGTAGTTCAGAACCAATAATTAAGTGATGTACACCAACTTAAAAATATATCGTAATAGACCAGGTAGAATCATTGTGGTGAGACCCCATCTTCTTTCTAGATGCTTTAGAGATCACTGTTATAACAATTTGTCATTTATTGTGGAAAACTTAAACATTATTGATTTCAACATGGAAATTTAAATTTCTGAAGAGAATTGTATACAAAGAAGTTTTTCAAAAGGTCAAGGATAAGTACAGAGAGAAATAGAATTAGAAATATAATTATAATAACAATAGTCCTTATATATTGGCTGTCTTCTGTTCTACACCAGGTAGTTATTCTGATATAAGACAGAATCTCCTATATTTCTTTTTTTTTTACCAAGAAGTTTGGGTTTAGAGAAGGAGAAATCCACTTACTCCAACTCCAGAGTCAGCTTATTTTGTAATTGAATCAGGCCCACCATTTTTAAAGGTAGAGATGTAGATGTTAAGCAGTGAGAATTTACCCTGTATTGCATATTGGTACCAATAAGCCTTATATACCTTTGCTTGTGAACCTTTTAGAATTTATTTTTTTCAGCTTTAGACATCTAGGTGTCCAGTATAAAAAATATGAAATGCTTCACAAATTTGTGTGTCATCCTTGCACAGGGCCATGCTAATCTTGTCTGTATTGTTTCAAAAATGCTCACATTCCCAAAAATGAATTATGGATGTTTATCTTAGTTTACAGTGTTGGTTACAAATTGTTATAGATAATGGTGAGAAAGAAAACTACATACACAAAAAAATTAGATTTGGGGTTTTTGTTTTAAAAAGGAAAAAAAATGGACATGTTGTGGGATTTATGCTCTTGTTCTTTGTAAATATTTGTTCTTCCTACTGGTTTAATAAGATGCTGTTTGGCCAGAAGGCAGACAGGAAATATGGGTAGGGTTACCAGACTAAGAAAACTCTGGGAAGAGGACGATCAGAGCAGAGATTCCAGGTAGACACAAAGGAAAGAAAATGAAAATTCTCTGAGAAAAGGTACTATGCCACTTGGCTAGTTATGGGTTAGTTTAAGAGTGAGAGTTAGCAAGTAATATGTTTGAACCATAGGCCAAACAGCTTGTAATTAAAATAAGACGTTGGGTGATTTATTTGCTGGTCAGGATCTCAGGGTTAGGCTGGGCCAGAAACTCTGACTACACTACTCACTATGCAGCTTGTTAGAACTGTGTTCCCCTCCCCACGCCCACCGTGTAGGGGGGCAGGGGACAGGGGAAGGTGGGGGTTGGGATGGAGATGGGTTGGGGGAGAATCTTGGGAAGTAAATATATGGTATCTCACTAAAAGAATAATTATTATGCCTATTGTTTTTTAAAGCATGGTCCAAGGTAACCATCTTCCCAAGGGTGGTTGCTCCTTCCTGTGGCCCTTTGGCCAGGTTGTTGATTCTTTCCAGGCCTTGAATCCCACCCTAATAATCCTGTCACTTTTTGTCAATTCCTAGGTGTGTAAGAAGTCTCTTTTAAGTTTCTAGCACGTTTTTATTTTTAGTATTCTTAGTGCTACAGATGTTATATTTGATGTAATAAAGGTTTTTTATAAGGTTGATCAAGGCTAAAAAATTGTTACTCTCGGAGTGTCTTCCAATCTTATAAAGTCTTCATTTAAAATGACACCATGAATACAGCACACGGAAGTCAGGTTGTCTGAGTAGCTGAGGCAGTTATTTGATAAACTTAGAAGAACAGGATCATAAAAGTGATAACGTGCATAGTTTCAACGTTTTATTTTAACTTAAAACATCTAAATGTACATTCATTCGTCAACCTTGTGATTCAAGGTAAAGCCTTTTATAGAGTTGGGATTTGCCACTGCAATTTATACTTGATTTACTCTCTAGAAGACATTCTATGCTTCCCAATTTCAGTTTTATTTTATGTAAAGAGAGAAATTAAAGGCTTTCATGAAGCCATATAGAAACTTTGTAAACTTTACGAACAACTTTCTCCAACCCATAATCCTTTGCAGTTCTCTCTTTTTGTTTAGTGTTGTGGGCTGTTACTCCACAACATATTTTTATTAAGTCTCTTCAGTCATTCAATTTAGTTTTATAGGAATAATTCTTCCTACTTATTATAGCCAGAAGTTTCTGGCCCGGCCTAGCCCTGAGGTCTAGACCCACAGTCCTGCAGCTGCTTAGTCCCAAATAAACACACAGAGGCTTATATTAATTACAAGCTGTTTGGTCTATGGCTTAGGCTTATTACATGCTAACTCTTGCTTTTTAACTCAGCTCATTATTTATATCTATGCTTATCCATGTGGCTTGGTATTTTTTTCTCAATGCACCATTCTCATCTTACTTCCTCTGTGTCTGGCTGGATATCAGCTCTTCCTCTTCTTCCTTTTCTCAGGGTTCGCTTAGTCTGGTAGGCCCGCCTATATTTCCTGCCTGCCTTCTTCTGGTTAATCAGCATTTTATTAAAACAATATTTACAATGACAAATATTTGCCATTGTACAAAACCATAGTCCCACAGCAATTTATGCTCACATTTTAAATATTTTAATGCTAGTTTAATAAATGTAAACACAACTGGTATGAAAGTTGGGGAATAAGTGCAGGTGATTGTGGGTAAGTGTGTATTTAGCTTGCTGATACTATGAAATGGAGAAAATACACTCATTCACTGAGTGGGAAGATTCACTGGAAATTAGCTAGGAGAGTTTACTATGCTGAGCATGGGGGGCCAGCCTTGACTACATAGTGCGTTCCAGGCTAACCTAAACTACACAGTGAGACCTTGGCTCAAAAACTCACAGGAAATTGTTATGATATATTGTATATTTAATAAAAATAGTCTGGAATATCAGAGGACAGAACCAGCCACAAAGCAAAGCCATGAAGGTCAGGGAGTGGTGACCCATGCCTTTAATCCTAGCTCTAGGAAAGTTGAACCAGGAAGTGATATATCTGCACGGAGACGGAGGAGAAGGAGTTCAGCTTCACTTGGTTCTTCTCTTTTCGGCTGAGGATGGAGACTGGCACTCTGAGGATGGATACTGGCGCTCTACAGATTCGTGGGGACAGGCCTGAGGAGTTGTCTGGGTGAGAAATGGCTAAGGTTTGTTTCTCTGTCTCTCTGATATTTCACATTTTCCCTAATATTTGGCTCCAGGTTTTTATTATAATTCTAAATAGAATTCATGCAATAGAAAATGGTAGCTCAATTGGAAGAGTGCTTCCTAATTTGTATAAGGCAAAACCAGGACAGTGGTTCTTGACTATGCATTGAATATGAAGCTAGCTTATTTTCCTAATGTATAACATTGGTATGAGCCATAAGGTAAGTCCTCCATGATAGAAGAGATAGAGACAATGCAAGGGCTGCATATGGCAGAGTGAAAGCTACATGTGGGGCATCATGATAGTTTTCTTTAATATGTAAGATTCCTGAACACAGATACTCACCAAGTCAAAATGCTATATCAGACCATCCTGATCCATGGCAACAGCCCAAGTCCATTTGAAAATGGCCACATCCAGGGTAAGCAGGGAAAGGACTTGATCAGTTGATGCTGAAGGGTCTTGTCTTATTTTTCTTTTCTTTTATCCTCCATTCCTTTATTTTTTGGGAAGTGGGAATGTGGCAGAGTCTTGGTGTAATCCAGGCTGGCCTCAGACTCATCATCTTCCCAATGCTCTTGCCTTAGTATCCCAAGTGATGGGGTAGCAGGTGTACAATGTCATGCTTGGTGCACTGAGGTTTGTTAATGTAGAAATGGACATAATGGGCATGAGGTATTCTCTCTCTCTCTCTCTCTCTCTCCCTTTTCCATCTCTATTGTAAAAAAAAAAAAAACTTGCTAAGCACTGAGGGCAGGACATGATTATTGTTTTGTGTATAGGGTTGTTGCCCTCTAATGCATCCAGGTAGGATGAAGCGGTTAGAGATTATCTTATGCCTTGAAGGCACAGTAACCCTGGACTGCTGGCTTCCTGTTTCTTACTGCCCCGCCCCGTGGCTGCCTGCCTTGGCAAAGGTCTTTCACCTGAGCATCTGATTGAGTGTACTAGCTTAGTCAAGCTGATGATGGAGTAGTTTTTGAGACACACTCTTCTTCCTCTTCTCAGGTTAGTGCCATCAGTAGCTTGGTGAGAGCCACAGCTGGGATTAATATCCTCAATCTAGAGGGGAGACACCTGCTCTGATGCTGGGTCTTCCAGAATTTAGTGGCCCCATGGGGTTTCCTTCATCTATCCATGGTGAGGACATTTAACTGAGACCTTGAAAGAGCTTAGCACAGGATCTAAGATTTTTGTCCCAGGGTTACCCTATGGTCCCAGAATAAGAATGTAAACAAAACCATTTCTGTCCTCTAATCTCCATGGTTAGAACTAGAAGTCCCACAACATTCTAAACTCTTGTTAAATTATGGGATGTGTGGGGATGGTTCTTCGTGAGTCTTCCTTGGCCCAAGTCCTCGTAAGCACAATATTATCCCAGTGAGATCTCCTGGCTCCGTAGTTTCACCTCCTTCCTACGTGACACACTCTCCTTAAGGCTTCCCTTCCCTGCTCAGGACTCAGTGTTCTCATAAAGCCAGTGTGATTCTATATAGTTCTATTAGCACAGAGCAGTTACAGCAGCACTACTCTGTTTTTGCCTCTATCTTGCCAGGTATCACTACCTGGTTGGTCCTGGTAAGCCTGGAACTTGCTAGGTAGGTATGTTATCTGGTCTGGAACTTGTGGTGATCCCCCCACCTCTGCCTCGAAAGCTCTGGGACTACACATGTGCACCACTGTCCCTGGTTACACCAGCACTGTAAAGATGTTATTTTATTGTATGTGTATGTGAGTACATGTGCATGTGTGAGTGCCTGTATACATGAATGTGTACCACTTGAGCACAGTGCCATTGGAGGCCAAATATAATATTAGATTCCTGGGAACTGGAGTTACAGACAGATTTGAGCCACGACAGGAACTGAACTTCAATCCTCTGCCAAGTGCTCTTAACCCCTAAGCCATCTCTCCGATCCCAACTAACCCTTTAGAAAAGATCTCTTACTTAAGCAAATGTCACTAGTCTACGTGGACATACTAGTGTTTGCCAAAGACCAGGGAAATGAAACAATAGCAGCTCCTCAAAGACTCAGTGTAACATGACTTCTCCAGGTTAAAATCATTTGAATTTGACCCACACATATTCCCAGAAGCTTTCATCTTAGTGTAAGGTAAGAAGAAAAATATTTCTAACCTCTAATTAGAGATATGCTATCAGAATGGATGAGTTTATCAGATGTTACAAACAACTGGGGGCCCTACCAGGTTGTATCAAGCCTGAGATTCAAGATGACATGAATAAAGACAACTAATCTTTCACAGTCCTCATCGACTGACAGGGAGGACAGTGTGCATAGATATCCAGCAAACGGCAGTTGCTGGAAAGCCAATGCTAAGATTTGCCAAGCTCACAAAGTTGTGTAGACGGGTGTGACTGCTTCCAAACTATTTGTTGATTTATTGTCCCCTCTAAGTTTTTGAGATGAATCTCATGAAGAAGCCCATATAGCCTGAGAAAGTGTGAAGGCTCAGAATATTGAGTGTTTTCAGGAAGTGGACAAGGAGAAAAATATAGCAGGCACTGTTAAAGACGACATGTATCCAGGAAGTTCCTAAAACTGCATATAATTATGAACATTCAACCAAATCAATTCTTTTGAGTTGGAATAAAACTGACATAGCTGTGTTTGGGAATGGTAGGTGTGATAAATGAATAAAAGTATAGTCAGAACAAGTTTCAGACTTGTCCTTTCCCCAAGGTCCGGACCACAGCTATTTAGCTTCAAAGAATCACACAAAGGCTTATGTTAACTACAAGCTGTTTGATCTATGGCTCAGGCTTATTACTTGGTAACTCTTATACTTTCAGTTAACCCATATTTCTATTTATGTGTAGCAACATGGCTTGGTATCTTTTGGCTCAGTGCAGCATTCTCATCCCACTTCCTCTGTGTCTGGATGTCATCTACCCTCCCGCTTCTGCTTCCCAGAATTCTCCTAGACTGGTTGCCTCACCTCTACTTCCTGTCAGCTACCTGACCAGTTTTATTAACCAATAGGAGCGACAAATGTTTACAGTGTACAAGAGCATAGTCCCACAGCATAAAAGTGACCAGAACTCTCCATTAGTCAGTAATAGAGACCATGAAAATGTTGGTACCTAGAAACCTGGGCTAGTCCTGATTAAACACAGAAAGCATGTATTCCCATGAAAAATCTGGATTTTCATGTAAAATTTCTAAAGATATAGACACTAGCAGCCAAAGGAAAAAAATATTAGAAGAAAGTTTTAAGACTAACTTAACACATCTTTTGGGTCACTTTGACCCTGTAATATAGCTTATAACCTCTAATTCATATTCATATTCATATTAAGTTTTAGAATAATATTCATGACAATGAATCTGGTGACAGAATATTCCATATTTTTTATCTTCAAAATTTAAAAATGAATACAAAAGTTTTATTTATACATACTCTCTGCCTTTAGTGTTTCCAAAGGCTTCCAGAATCAGAGCAAAGATCTTATCTCTCACTTTCCTCTTTGGTTCTAAATATGTATGATGATACCTTTATGCCTGAAAGAGTATTTTTTTTTTCAGCTAGGTGCTAGCATACTTTTTCAAATTTATTTGTAGATATTATTTCCCTGAAGGTCTGTATTCTAGTTTGATGAGATAACTGATATGTTTTCTAGAATATTATTTTTAAGGGTTAGTTTTATTTTTATTTATGTATATGTGTGTACACATGTGTGTGCCAGGGCCTATGGAGTCAAATCCCCTAGCTCTGGAGCCACAGGCAGTTGTGAGCCACTTGGTGTAGATCTGGGAACTGAACTGTGGTCCCTGCAAGAGTGGAAGTCCCTCTTAAGTGCTGAGCCCTTTCTAAACTCCACTTCCATAAACTTTCTGAAATTGTTCACTTTCTCTAAAATAGATTTTCCTCTCTATTTCTTGTCAGTACAATAGTGTCTTCTGGGTTTACTTTTCCTGGGAGACACACATGAATGTCTTGTTCACCTCAGACGAGCACTAATGATAGACCAAAGTATGATTTCCCCAAAGTCTAGCTTGGTGAGGCAAATATATTTATTGGGCTTTCTTACAAAGCATGAATGGTGGTGAGTTACATTGAAGAACATGGGTAACTCCCAAACTACTTTGTCATCAGCACAAAGTCTCACCCATCATGGATGATGACCTCATGGATGCTGCATTGTGGAGTTCCACTTTTAACTGTCCTTCTACTTTTTAGCTACTCAGGCATCTCCTAAGGCCACTTGCAGGTGAGGAAGGGAGATTGTCACGGTGAAGGTCTTCTGATCTTGCCTTTCCACACAGTCTGGAAGCATCAACAGTTCCATTGCCAACATCATTTATCTGCCTGACACTGGATTGGTCTGCTCTAGTTGCCATGGCTACAAAGTCACAGTTCCAGATGAAATTTTTTTAAGATTGGAGGAAAAGTGCCACACAGCAAGGTCCCCTGTCCTTGGTCTTCAGCGATTCATCTATGCTCAGGAAATTTAGTTGTTTTGTGTGACTGTCAGTGGGTTGCATGATTTACTCTCAAGCTCAGGACATGCTATTAGACCAATTTACTTATGTTGAGTGTGTCAGTTTTTTCAGTCAGGTACTGCATATATTGAAATAGCACCATCAACTTTTAACAATTGTAGATAGAATTTTAAGCTCATACTTAATACAGTGAGACTTAAGAGATAAAAAGAGATTTTAAGTGTCACACATTTAATATAACTGGCGGTTTCTAAAAACTTTATGCAAATACAAAGCTTATAAAATAAATCACACTTTTACTATTTAAACTCTCACCTTTAAAAAGAGGAATGGTTTTGAACAGCCATGGTCTGCACATAGGGATGCTGGTGTTGAAATATTTACTTATCTGTTGTGGGTTGAGGAGACAGTGGATCCCTTGACCTTATGGATCTAAAGTAATGCATGATGTTCTGGATTGGCTCTCTGGGATGTACTGTTGATTACAATGGCTACACAGTTCACTTGTGGGCTCTTAAATTCACTCTGGGAAGAACTAGTAGAGGAGTAAGCAAGCAGGGGATAGCTCTCTACATTAGAATAAGATTCTTGGCCGGTTTGGCCTGACCTAACATACACACCACGACCAGACTTGAGTCCACACTGTTCTCGGATAGTCCCCTTTTCTTCAGAGTTGCTGTGAACACAAGTGAGCACCACCCCTGTCTTGGTTTGGCTTGAAAGAAGCTCAACAGTTTGCCCAAGGTCTTTGCTATGGACTTTGTAGAAACTCTCTGCCGGCTTTGTAGTCACTTTAAATTTTTTAAAATTAAGTTATTTTTAAAAAAGTTATGCATGCCTATATTGTAGAGCTTATTTCTCCTTATTTTCCCTCCTGGTCTCTTAAGGAGATCAGCAGGTTGAAAATAAGCATAATGCTTCAGGGAAATTTTCGTTATTCTCATTATTCCCTAATACGATGATATTTGGGGGAAATACAGATCATTCTGAAGGAACTCTGCCTTGACAACATTTATCATAAGAAGAATTTGAGACAGAGGTGGGGCCCTGGGAGCTTCTGCTGCGGCCACTGCATGTGGAACCCCTTGTTCTGATGTAAATTTCTCTTCTTTCCCTGGAGGTATTCCAGTGGATTGCAAATGTCACCTTTTACAAGACAAGAAGATCTTAAATTGGACCATGAGAGGAATAAGTCACAAAGCAAGTCCCCCATCTCTCCAAAGGAAGCAAGAAATAAACAGAGTTCAGTTCTTGTTTACACGCTGGCTAGCGCTGCTCGGTTTCCACTTCTGTGATGTTCTTTTTACCATCTTGGAGGTCTTTGCACTGTTGATGTTTAGTTATCTCATCAGCTATGATCATCCATGTCTCTGCTTGAGACTATCTTATAGCATCAACATGCAGTTCCTGTGTAACTATTAAAACCTGACTGATAAAATATCAAAAGGACACCCAGACAAACCATCAGAGTATTCAATCGGCTCCCAATTCCTGCCCATTTCCAAATAATAGTTTATCATTTTTATCGTGAAATTCAAAGATAAAAGTCTTGGTGACAGATTGAAGGAGTAATTTAAGAAAAGTGAATGAAGTATAAATCATTGGTTAACTACATTAATTTATAAACCTTCATGCTTTTTTTGTGCTCCTAATCACTGATTACAAAATTATTCAGTATAAAAAATTTCTACATATGTGATTTTATTTTTTTTTCCTGATTGAAACTAAACTCACTTAGAATTTTACTTAGTTTGAACACAGTAAAAAAGATGACATCTAATGTAATCAAATAAAAATCCTACATTTTTAGATTCAAAATTGTCAATTGGAAGATAGATTCATTTGAGCTTGCCATATACATTTCTCCTTAGTCCTTTATGAACACAGAATATTCTATATCAAAGAAAGCATAAGTCTTTATGCAGCAGATATGAACTCTGACTATTTAGCAAATAGTATGTTTATTATCAGAAATGTGAATTTATCCAGGAACCACTTAACATGTATTTCAAGATCAGTGGTAGAAAATGTTTAATAAGTGATTGTTGAAGGGAAAGCAGGAAAACTAATGGAATGTCTATAAACTTTATATTTATGGGGCTGGAGAGATGGCTCAGAGGTCAAGAGCATTGACAGCTCTTCCAGAGGACCTGAGTTCAATTCTTAGCAACCACATAGTGGTTCACAACCATCTTTAATGAAATTTGGTCCCCTCTTCTGGCATGCAGGCAGAATATTGTGTATATAGTAAATAAATTTTTTAAAAAGTAAAAAAAAGATTTTATTTTTGTGCATGTCCATGAGTGCATGTTACATGGTGTGTGCAGTACCATGAAGCCAAAAGAGGCCATCACAGCCCCTGGAGTTAGAGCATGGGAGCCACCCACTGTGAGGGGTGGGAATGAAACTCAAGTTTACTGTAAAAACAATATGTGTTCTTACCTACTTATTAGTGTACTTTGTTTCTATTTCTCTGCTCCACTGTCCTTTCCAACCCCTAGCCCCCTCTTCCTCCTCCAAGCTGCCTCATTTCTGCTTTTATGTCACAGGTATTAAACTCTGTCTTTCTCCTCTTTATAACTCCTTCCTTTTCATAATCTTCTACTCTCATGTCCTAAATATATATGCACATACGTACAAACATGTGCACACACACACAACTTTGACTCTAGCTGAATTTGAGATGACACACGAGACGCGGTTTTCCTGGATCCCCAGGTTCTCCCTGCCTTTCTCCTGTCCTTTTCTGGTGCTGGTGCTTATCTTGGTTTTCTGTTTGCTTCCTGGGTTGTGGGAGGAAACCTCTGTCTTTGGTTCTGGGGAGTCCAACTACTCCTTTCATTAGGTAGTCACTCTAATCACTCACTCTAGGAGGCACATTTCCTGTCTTTGTGACTAGGGTGTAGTCTTCCTTCAAAGCAGTGCTCATCCTTCTGGCCTGAAGACTTCCTAGATGTGGTCTCAGCCTTGATGACCTCAAGTTCTATTGTGTTATCCACCTCTCACATCTCTCACTTCTCTGAGGCTGATGACCATGTCTAAATAGCAGAGCAAGGTGCTCTTTGTGGTACTGTCTAGATGTAATGTGTCATAATGATATTTGCAACCTAAAATAGTTGATGGGAGAAGGCTTTGGTGCAGCCATAACCATGGGAACTCAACCCCATATTAAGTAGAAAGAAGCTGCCTTTATAGGTCTATTGGCAGCACAGGGCACTTGGGGAGACTGTGGTGATATATTGTATATTTAATAAAATTTGTCTGGAATATGGGAGGACAGAATCATCGACAGCCACACCATGAAGGTCAGGGAATGGTGACCCACGCCTTTAATCCCATTACTAGGGAGACAGAAATCTGCCTGGATCTCTGTAAATTCAAGGCCTAAAAGCCAGGCAGTAGTGGGACATTCCATTAGTACCAGCACTTGGGAGGCAGAGGCAGGAGGATTTCTGTTAGTTCAAGGCCAGCCTGGTCTACAAAGCAAGTTTCAGGACAGCCAGGACTATTACACAGAAAACCTTGTCTCACAAAAAACCAAAACCAAACAAACATACAAAAACCCAAAAAGGAGATGACTCTGTTCTCTGATATTCCAGACAAATTTTACTAAATATATAGTAGATTACTACAAGAGGCTGTGATATTAAAACAGGAATGAAGGTCAGCTTTGTGCCTCCTGCTCAGGAAGATGCCTTTATTCCAGACAAGCAGTGTTTTTGGCTGATTTTCCTTTCCATATCCCCTTCCCTCCCTCCCTCCCTCCCTCCCTCCCTCCCTCCCTCCCTCCCTTCTTCCCTTCCTCCTTCCATTTTTTAATTTGTCTTAAACACAGATGAGGTCATATCTTTCCCAGGCCTTGGCTGTTCGGTTCAGCCCCATTTCATTGTGTCCAGAATGGGCCATGTCAGGTGTAAACCGCACCATATATGGAATTCTTCATCAATGGGAATCATTGAAATGTCCCTTGCAGGGAGTTTGCATAGTCTGTTATGTGAGATAAGAGCTTAAAAATGTTTAAAACAGAAGGAAATGTTAAGGATAAATATGAATGTGCTAATAGTTTTTCATTTAATTTTTATGAAATTTATTTTGTGTATGTGTGAATGTCACATGTATGAGGGTACCTGTGTGTGTGTGTGTGTGTGTGTGTGTGTGTGTGTGTGTGTGTGTGAGATTCCACTTGCTGATATTGATCCAAATTCAACTCAGGTCCTCTGGAAGAGCAGCAAATACTCTTAGCGGTTGAGCCATCTCTCCAGCTCCAATAGCATTCACCAGAAGACCTAAAGCCAAACACTTATGGTAGCAGAAGGCAGCCTCGCTGTCTCAGTAATAAAGAAAGCCACCCACCAAGAAGGTAGTTCATAAGACACTGCTTAGCTGTCTTTATCTTAATGACTTGTAAATTCTTACTCTGAAAGATACACAAACAGTGTTCTGAAGCTTGGGACTCAGATTTTAAAGTCTCTTAAATAAAACCATGAACACTCTGAAATAGTTCTTTGAACATGACCCCATAAAAAGTTGAACATTTACATCTTATGCATGCTCATCTCTCACGTTCGTATAAAGGACTCCTCAAGGTCCTGTCTATTTGGATTGGAGTCTGTTTGCTAAGCTTCATAGTAATGACACCGTTGCCTTCTGAGGTAATTGTAATGTGCCGACTCTCCAAAGAAACCAAAAATGGGTGCTATAAACCTCACAAAATTTACAAGATAGTTTAATATGCCATTCTCACCATTTTTTATAGTTCCATAAACTCAGACAGATTATAATTTTGGATGATTGTTGTTAGTTTCTTTCCCCAGTAACAATCAAATTAGAAAAAGATGTTATTCCTACTTTATTAAAATTTCAATTTGGTGCTGGCCCCAGAGAGGACCATTTTCATTTCCTTTAAGGTCTATAAAACCAGGAAAAAGGTTTTCAGCCTTGACCCATACCCTATCAGTTTCTCACGTGAAGTGCTCAGCACAGCACCACACAGAAGCAGGCACAGGGAGTACCTCTCCCTCCAGTCTCTTCCATCTTAAGTCTATGAACTCAGAGAGGCTGAACAGAATTCCCTTCTAAATGTCCTTGATCCTCTAAAAGATGACATGTGGTATAAGCCAGATGAGGTGTCCTGGGACACCTGGGGCACCCCAGATGGAGCCCTTATCCAGAGCATAAAAAGTTCTTAACATGTTCCTGGATGGCCCTTTGCCAAGACTGTATACCCAGGAGTTTGCCAGTTTACATTAGCATTTTCAGTTTTTAATATGGTAATGAACATGGAATTAATTACAAAGGGTATTGTCTAGATCAACCTGAAATTTTTGGGTATCAAAATCCATAATTAAGCATTCACATAGTCTTTTCAATGGAACTACATTAAGCTGGAGATGAAATTCATAATAAGTATATTGTATCCCAAATTCCAATCAAACACAGGGTAAGGACTTATATTAGCCTTGTATCTTTATTTTTTTATGAGCACATTGGGGCTGGAGGGTCAATGTTTTTATAGCCTATAGTCAGTGCATATATCTTAAAAATGGTTTATGTGTCTGTGTCTGAGTATATGATTATGTCCCACATGTGCGCAGGCTCCTGAAGAGGCCAGAAGGTGGCGTCACATCCCCTGGAGCTGGAGTTACAGATATGTAGGCCCATGTGTCTTCTGTGCACTGAACTGGGGTCCCCTGCAAGAGCAGCAAGTGTTTTTAATCATGGAGCCATTGCTACAGATTCTAGAAGAATTAATTTAATACTAGAGAATTGTAAGTAGTTAGGTCCACCTGAAGGATTTAAAATAATGTTATTTTTAAGTAAAAGGGGGTAATCATTGAGTAGCCTTTAAATTATGTTAAATCACATTGTCTATGTTTACAACACAAATTTCAAACTTATAAAAAATGAATCATCTCCAGTGTAAATGTACAAATCTTAAACTCAAATACAATTTCTTGCATGATTAAACTCTTAGAACAGATGTAGCAGCAATAAACCCGTTTCGGGGAAGGGATAATCTGGGGTTTAGATAAAAATGGGAATATTTCTCATTGACCACTAGATGTCAGTACTGAACTGACAAAACATCTGTACCAAAGTGCCCTCCTACAACAGGCTATTAATTTATAATAAAAGGTATCTGACAGCTTTATTCTGATGAATTATGGGAATCCAAAGCATAATTCCCAGCCTTTGGTTTATAAATTGTCATTGATTTTAATGTTCTTTGTGAAGTTGTGGCATGCAACAAATTTTCCTGCCAAGAGCTGTTAAATAAATAGTCATCCTTTGCTCCGAGTACTACATTGCACTTGTTAGGCTGATGAGCGGCACCAATTGATGGTTATCCATAAGCCGTTTATGACAGAGCACACGGCAGCAATTCAAACAATCATTGAATGAATTCATTCTATATTTCTTTTAAGTCTCAAGTGAACCTAAAAGAATGGCTCAGGTAATAGACAGCACCAGTACCCCACAGTTCTTTATACGACACTTCCTGATTGACAGGTGACTAGAATTGCTGTAGGATTTGCTGAAGGCTCATCAAACCTCACTGGAATTATTTGGTTTCTCTCCATTGTGTGGTTTGGCATCCCAAAAGTATATCACATGCCTGTTCTAAAGAAAGATGGTTATTGTAAAGTCAGGAGCTTTTGTTCATGTAAAGATCTGTTACAGACTGGTGTTGGAACAAAAGAAAGCTTATGCCTGAGATGTAATTTCAACACGTTTGGAGAAGCAGTGAGCACGTGTAGACCATGGAGTAAGGGGGTTGGTGATGACCACGAGGTGCTGGGTCACTTTTCAGCAGAGGTGCTAGCCCTTAGGAATGTTCCCGGCTGGCCCAATGTTTCTGCTTTGATTTCTGTCTGAAGCACTCAGTCTGCAGGGTGGCTAGCCAAAAGACCCTCCCTTCCTAGCCTTTGTTCTTTGTCTATAAACTGCCCTAAACACTCTGTGGCTATGTCAAGAATCACCTCGACTCCCCAGAAGTGACTGACTGTTGGGGACATAGCCTCATTGTCATTTGTGCAGTGTTTTTAAGACTTCTTTGGGACTGAAGTCAAGTGACCTGGGCATGTAAAATTCTGCTAATGGTGCTATTTGTGAAAGTACACCTGCAAACTGCCTGGAGGCACTGCTAAGCAGTGAAACAGCACATTAAAGTCTGGGAGCTGACTCTTATGTTCTAGCCTTGATTTCTTTTTCTTAAATCTTCTGTTGCTCTGGGTGTTATGACATGACGGTAGTATTCAAGCTAGGAATGCCCCTGTTGTTTCTCTTTGAAAGAGAGAAATCTACGGGCTGAGGACATCTGGTTTTCTCTGAATTCCTCCCCCAAATTGGGAGTTCTCATTTAGTGTTCTTATCTTCAGATTGAAAAATAAAAGTTTTTTCCCCCCCAAAGGGAAAAAAATGAGGAGGATTAAGAGCTTGATACACATATGGCTGCCTTTTACAAGTCATTATGATCTGTCATAAAAATATTGTATTTACTGACATTTCAAAATGTGGACTCTAATCTCTGCATGCATTTATTTTTCTTTAATAGTTGCTTTTTTGTTGCAAGCTCCATTCTGACAAGTAACATTAGAAAACATGCAACATGGTCCCCAGGTTCAACTGTCAATGTCATTGCACTTGAAAAGACTGGCTCAGAGTCTAAGCATTTCAACTCGACTTGAGTTAAATTAAACTGAGTCAGAAAGCTACCGAAAAGAGTCATTTTTAAGCTCAAATACTTGTGTGTGTGTGTGTGTGTGTGCGTGCGCTCATGTGTGCAAAGGATGAATGGTGTCTATGAACTGAAGTCTGGTTTTGGGAAGCTGTTTTAATACTGGTCTCTTTACCTGACTCTCTGACTTTGCTGCCTCTTATATTTGTTAAATGAGAGAAATCCTGAGCTTGTCAATTAACCATGGTGGCATTGCAGACAGGCGATATTACTCTATGCAGTTATCCAGGGTCTAAAAATTTACATTCTTTGGCCAACACTGGGGACACCTGTGCTTAATCAGCTTGATAGTCTGGCTCAACAGCTCTTTCTCTGCTTTGAGTTGTGCAACAAGATGTTTCCTCAGGCTTATATTTTTGGGTACCAAAGGATCAAAGTGTTCAGGATAAAAGGAAGAAGAATGGAATGGGAATTTTTTCAGAAACTTAGTAAAAAACCAGTGCAATTTGTCCTTTGCATAATCTTTATTTAATCAAATCACTCGAGCCATTCTCTTAAATATTGCAAATCCGTTGTGCCTGTTCTCAGACTGCCTGGATTCTTAGGAAGATGACAGGCCATTGCTA
This sequence comes from Sigmodon hispidus, assembly GCA_004025045.1. Taxonomy (NCBI): domain Eukaryota; kingdom Metazoa; phylum Chordata; class Mammalia; order Rodentia; family Cricetidae; genus Sigmodon; species Sigmodon hispidus. The sequence goes on from PVIH01013454.1 coordinate 17,640, forward strand.
GAGAGGAAGAGCAATGGACCATTTCTGACATATTAAGGCACACTTTCAAGTTTAAGGTATCCTGTTTATTCTTGTCACCAATAAAAACATGTCCAGCTTCTGAGACAGGCCAGGCACAGGTGTTCCTGGTGTTAGGAATGCGACAATGCAGAGAAAGACGTTTCTCTGTGAAGCTTGCATTTCAGGCCATGGACAGGGTCACATATAATGCAGTATAGAGGCAGTAAGTGTCAAGACCAAAAGGTGGGAAAGAAGGCACAGGGAGCCCAGTGCTGCTAGTCAATGGGCACATGTTCTTTCCATGGACATCTGAGCAGAGAAGTAGACAATGTGAAGCATGAAGCCTGTAAATAACTAACACAGAAATGTTCCACATAGAGGAAACAGCATGTGTCAGGGCTCTGAGGCAGGAACAGGTGCACTGAAGGAGAAGCAGAGAGGCCAGTGTGACAGGAGAAAGAGAAGAGGAAATTGCTAGCACACTGGTGAGAGGCAAAGGAAATGTGACGGGATCTTGTCTATCTAATGTGATAGTTTAAGACCCCTGAGTTTTACTCTGAATCATGTAGAGAGAGTTTTGAGTAAGGAAGCAAGGAAAAGTAATGTATATTTGGAAGGATGGCTCTTTTGTTTTGAGTAGGTGGTAGAGAGTGAGATAGTCCACTGGGGAGATATGATAATAACAATAATGATGTAGATGAAAGGTGGGAGGCACTTGGCTGGGTTAGGTAGTGGGAGATGACTGGGCTCCGGGGACATTTAGAAAGGTGAACAGCAAGGTTGTTTGCCAGGCTGGAGTGGGATGTGTGAAGAGAGACTTCAGGACAGCTCAGGACACGGATCTGGTGACTTTGTTAACCAGTTTTGTAAGTTGGTAGGTGAATGCAGGGGAGGATCAGGTGTGGGGTTGAACGAGAGGTAGTTGTTGGCTAGAAGTCAATGCTCAGTCATGAATTTTTTGAGTTAGGAGAGATCACTCAGAGTCATGGGGTAGAATGAGGTAGTTCCCGAGGGATTGCAGAAGGTCCTAAAGCCTGAGAGTGTGGCGATTTGATGTCACAAAGGAGAAGCCCAGCAATGGAGGTGGAGACAGGAAAGTTTTAAGAATGAGACATTTTGGTGCTGGAACACTCCAAACATGGCTGCCTTGGTTGACATGGTTTGGGTGAAGTTTCCAGAGATGTTAGTTCTCACATCCCACACAGATCCACTGAAGGTGAGTCATGGGAGGTTGAAAATTTACATGTGAACTCTGTGGATGGCCTACATCACAGGAGATGGTGAAAGTCAGAGCTTTAGGGTGTCAACGTAGAAGTCAGCATTGGCCTTGATGGCTGTGATCCCCCTTTACTCTGGAGGTGGGAGATTGCTGTGAGTCAGAGGTCAGCCTGGGCTATAGAGTAAAAACCCTGTCTGTCCCCAAAATACAAAACAAAAAATTTAAATGTATCAAAGGAAGAGATGTTCTTGGTTTATCACACAAACAAATGACCATAGCTTGAAGAATTCATCCTTAGAAAATCATTACATCTTTGGAAACAGGATTTTAATAAAAAGTATTATATATTTTTAATATATTTATACAGGTGTGTGTGTATGTGTGTGTATTTGTATCCCCAAAATAATCTCAGAAATTAAAAGTGACCAGTTAAAAAATACTAGGGATTGGTCAATAGCATTAATGAAGATATATATAATCATATTTCAAATAACTACTTGGATTCTGAATTAGTTCCTATGAAATCTTCAATTTCCACAACAGAGAATCATCAGAACAATGCTGAGCATCCCCCCCTCATTCTAACCAGTTATAGCCTGTAATTATAGTCAAACTTTGCCCTTTTACTCAGTATCACTAAGGGCTTTTTGCCCCAGGGCACAGACTTCATTGTTTTCTTTAGTTGGAGAGCGTAGGTTGTGGCCTGACTAGACTTCTCCTGTATCCTGACCCCTCCATCACTCAGCAGTAGACAATGAAAATCAACAGAGCTCTCCTAACCCGCTGCTTAAGCAGCTGCTGACAAGCTGAGGCTGCCCAACCTCATTAACCCATTGGCTGCTGCCTCCGCACAGGAGTAATTCTTAATGAGGTTGAGGCATCCTAGGCGAGCCAGACATGGGGCATTAAAGTGGGGCCCTTCCATGCAAGGGCCTAGACAGGAGTTATTTTTGTCAAAAAAACCAAACCAACCAACCAACCAAACAAACAAAAAAACCTCAAAACAAAAAAAAACCCCCACCAAACTAAAACAAACAAAGAAAAAAAATGCATAAGGGAGCACTCTTAAGGTAAATAAAACAAACAATGCAGTTGCCGTTAGTGACTCCGTGGTGCTTTAAAAATATTGGAAATTTTACATTTGGGAGGAACTCGGAAGCTTGCCATTTTTCAAACACTGAGTTCCCTAATTAGTGATTCTGCTCTTTGGGAAAAGAAGTACTGTATGATCCCAGGACCTAGATTTAACAGAATAGCAAAAACGGTCTCCATCCATCCAAACTCTGTGGCTCATGCCTGCTACTGCATTGCATAAAACCAGAATCCAGAACAACCACCAGCATGCTTCCTAGACTCTGGAGACCATGAGATTCTGCTTCTCTCAATAAAGAATATTTAGGTCTAAGTCACTATGATGCTGGAGGTAAACTGTATTTTATGTGACTACTGATAATCTGTCTATGGGATATGGGTGCTTTTTTTGTGTGGGGTGTGTTTGTGTGAGTGTGAGCGTGCATGCATGCTACTGTGTTTCAGACATTTTCCTTTGCTGTTCCTCACCTTCTCTTTTTTGTGATGGACTCATTGCTTTTACCTGGAAGTGGCTAGTTGGACTAGGCTGACTGGTCAGGGCCATGGGGATCTGCTTGTACCTACGTTCCCACTGCCAGGATTACAAGAGTGCCTTAGCATGCCCAGCTCTTTTTACATGTGTTCTGGGAACAGACTCAGGTCTAGGAGTTTGTTTTACCCACCTAGCTCCTGTGGGATAGGTTTGAAAGGTCTCAGAGTAATAATCTTTGTGAGGATTTTTGAACAGTATTGTGATACAGTGTTCCAATTTCTCCACCCCTAAAAATCTTAGCATTTCCCCTTTACCATGGGTTTCCCTTTATTGGAGAAAATAATTATATTTGAACTCTTTCTTTGGCTTTGAAGCACCTTTCCATGCTTCTGTTTAATCAGATCCCTACACATATCTGAATCTTAGAGAACTCAGCAAGTGTCCTTTGTCCTTACTGTGATGTTAGTTAAAGAGGGAGAGACAGGCATGTCCATTTTCCTTGTTGTAGAAGATGCTGAATAAGGTTTGTTTCATTCCCAGAAGTAGATGCTATTAAATTTTTAGATTCTAATCTAATAAAATTTCATCATACCACATTGCTTTTCTTACCCCCCTGCCCCCAGCAATCAAACACACCGCACTTAGTATCTGAGGGGAAGAAAAAAAGAATATTTAAAATATTGCATAAGTGTTTTCCAATAAATTTTTTAAAACTCGGAAGACATGGTGTATAGGGGGTAGTGGATTCATGTAATTTTATAGGACCTCTGAGGCCCAGATTTCTTAAGTAATCTTTTTTGATGTTTTTAGACAGACCATTAAGCAGAGGATAAAAGTCCCTGTGTTCAATATCTGGATACATTAAGCATTAGGTTCAAAATTTACAGCTTTCATTTTGACAAGGGAAATGACACATTTGGTCTCAAGGACTATCTCAAGCTGTTTTTTTTTTTGTTTGTTTGTTTCAACATGAAGGAAGACGAGTTTCTAGGCTGAGGGCACAGGTTGTAAACTAAGTCCCTGAGAGGTTCTCTGGCTGGTCAGGAGGTCCAGCCAGTTCTGAGCACTGGACTGAGGTGTACTGCGGAGAATAGAACATCAGTGATGCTCATCCTCCAGGGCTGAAGTCCAGGGGAAAGGCTTCTGTAGAACATGTAACTGAAGCTGATGAGGCAGGGTGCTCAGACACAAGGGGAAAGCTGGCAACATGAGTGGACCCTAGCATACTTCCGGCTTCATTTTCCCCGCGGGACTCTTCAGTGGAGCCGTGACCTCTAACATGTTCGAATACATTTTGGTAACAGACTGTCAGGGAGTTGCTGAACTAAGTCACTGGCAGAGGAGGCAGAGGGTAGGCTATTCTGAATCATAAGAACAGTGGTTATGGAAAGAGAGGAGTATGAAATGTATATGGCATAATAGAATTTGCTGTATCCTCCATGGCAACTGGACTAGGGCAACACAGCGATGAAGAAATATCAACCATACACAGAGAAAAGCTGGTACTGAGAGGGTGCCCACCACACATCCAGAAACTCCCAGAGTTTATCCTCGCTCTCAGGCTGTAGTTGTCTGGGAGGAGGAAGCTGTGGCTGTCAATCAACACTTGCACTGGACAGAAGGCAGAGTTTCCTTATCCTGGGAGCCTAACCTAGGAGGCTTTGCCATTCCCATGGGTCTGAGGCACTGGGGTCCTTGGTATGGTTGAGCCTGTGTCAGCGATGCACATTTACTCAGACTTTATCTACTTCGCGTAACAACTAATTTCAAAACTACTGACAAGGATAGGAATTCACTCCCTCTTCCTACCCTTGAGTGTCCCCGAGGAGGAGGGGAGGAAACTGGGGAGTCTACAGGCTACAGTGAGGAGTATGGTTGGTTGATTGGTTTGTTTTAAAGCGTCTGGACAATGGATGGAGATAAGATGACGGGATACTTGGCTTTGGAGAATTGCTGTTGTATCTAGAGGAAGAATAGGCAGGGGGTAGTATGTGATTATCAGTGGGAGGTGACTCAGTTTCCCTTCCGGAAGGGAGAGCTGGCAGTAATGTTGAGGTGCTGGAAAGAATCATGTGGCTGCAAAGGTCATGCAGGGGACAGTCCTGAGCAATTTGATGACAGCCATGGAGAGTGAGGGGAGGGACTACCTCCTTTCTTTCCTTACTTCCTGGAGGTCCATCAGGGCAGGAAGAATGCTGCAGCTCCCTTTAAGAAGGGAGGGGATACCTGATCTTTGATTTCCTTTCCATTTGTGCTGTGCTGTGTCTGCCATGCCTGAAGGGCCAGAGGGCTTGTGCTGGCTTATGGTTTGAGAGTACTGGGGTCTGTCACAGCAGGAAAAGCATGGCAGAGCAGCCCAGACTGCTGCTGTGGGAGCGCATGGTGGAGGCGGTTCACATCATGGCCCACTAGGAAGCATCGGGAAAGGCCAAATTAGGGTCTGGGCTGAGACCTTTAGTGGCGCATCCCTAGAGACCTGCTTCTGCCAGCTGGCCCCGCCTCCCAAAGGCTCCTAGGGCTCCTCTCAAAATAGCATCGCCAGCTGGGGAACAACTGTTCAGAGCAAAAGCCTGTAGGAGACATTTCAGATTCAAACCAAAACACCCTCAATGCGCTCGCTCCTCCTTTAACCTTCTCTCTAAACCCCTGCAGGGACAGAGCACGTCCACACACAGGGCTGCTGTCGGGCTCTGGCTGGTTTCTGGTTTCTGTTTTTTCCGCTGTGACGGAGCTGGCTGGGCAGGTGCCTATCTTTGTCTCTTAAAGTACTTGGTAGATTATTTACGCTCATATAGTCATCCCTTCTCTTCCCTGTTGCTTTTGCGTTCTTTAACTTCTTCCGTTCAAGTTCGCCCTTCCCACTTTAGATACACTTTAATGCATGGAAGACTCGAGTCTTGTGAATTCGTTCTATGTGAGGAGCTTGTGTTTATTCTGGTTAGGGTTAGGGTTAGGGTTAGGGTTAGGGTGATGTATATATTCTGCATAACCACCAAATATTGTGGTTATGCAGAATATATACATCAGACTCAGCATTTATTTTTGGACAAATTTTTTTAACCAATTTTGCATAAAGGAAATATGAGCTGACAGGAAAGGTTTATTGATTGTTGACCTCAACTGCCCAGAATGAGATATGACACAGCGATGTAGGTGTAATAAAGGCAGGGCCCCAAGGGAAACTGACTGTGTGAGTTTGTGTGTAGGTGTGTGAAGAGGGGGTTACCAAGAAATGCGCTGGCTCATAATTTAAATAGCAACCATTTGTTTTGGCGTTAAACTCTGAAAGTCACAGTTTGTAAAGAGCCATTGGTCTAAAGGATGGCTATTATCCTTTCCCGTGCATGGAAGTGGACAAGAAACTCAGGTCTGTCTCCTCAAGTCCTGTCTTTCTGGAGAATGGAGAATCAGCTGAAACACAGAGGCTGAAAGGAAGTGCTCTGAGGATTCAGCTAGTATCATTAAGGCACTGACACATTGATTTTTGAACAACAAAAACAAAAACAAAAAAAGGAGAGAAAAATTCCTTTTTTCACACGACTAGACTGTTTTGTCATTGGTTTGTTTTACTTTTATTTATTTTTTATGTCTAGTGTACATATGGTCCCTTATACACACGTGTGGGAGGAGGAGGAGGAGGAGCAGGAAAAATGGCTTTCTCTATTGCTGGCAGTCAGCAAGCCCTGAGTCCATCCTGTCTTCACTCATCCTCAGTGCTGGGGTAACGTGTGGCTGTGTCTAGCTTTTTACAAGGCTGTTTGGGATCTCAATGCCGGTCTTCATGCTTGCACAGGATGTACTCTGGCCCACTCAACCCTCTGTCCAGCCTCTACTTAAACATTTAAGACAGGGTTTTGATGTCTAGCCCCAGCTGGCCTTATGCGATAAAATCCAGATCAGACTCAAATTCTTGGTGATCCTCCTGAGTGCTAGTGTTCTAATCATACACTGCCATGTTGGACTTGACAACTGTTTTGAAAATTTTTATTCCTATTTTTATTTCCTTAAAAAATCTTATAATTAATGTAATTTATGCTATTAAAATTTAGGACTGTAAATTATATTTTTTTAAAAAACTCAGCAAGGCATAATGGTTTAATTCTGTAGCCTTGAAACTTCAGAGGCTGAGGTTTGAGGACATCCTGGGCTAACAGTGAGTTTCTGAACAGCCTGGACTAGAGTGAGACTGCTCCAAAGGATGGACAACAGCAATAACTTCTGATAGGCCTCTACATGAACACATTGTTGTTTTAGAGTCTTCCTTACAAAAACAGATACAGTACAACTGATGTTCAAATATTTTCCAGAGACATAAAAGAGAGAAATATTTTAAGTAACTAAAGCAAGTGAGGGGAACAAAAGGGAGACCAGCGTTGGACAGAGCAGGTGAGGACCCAAAGGGATGCTGGGGAAGTGAAGCATCCCAGATGCAGGCATTCTCAACTCATAGGCATTCTCCAGGCTTTGCAGACGTTCTTTTGAATGTGTTCTGTTATTTGGCTTTAGCTTTTTCAAGTCCACATTCTTTTCTTGTATTTTAGAAACATATGTTAAAAATATTTATAGAAGATATACATAAACAATTTTCAAAATGATGTTACTAAAATTTAGAAAATTGGATGTAATTAAATATTTATGCAGCCTGAGAAGTAGAAAGGGTGTCTTACAAAAATCCTTTCTGAAGAGCTTTCTTATGGGATGTTTGGGGTACATCTTGGCTGTGTGCAGAGATCACATGTAGTGAGTTCAGATAAATATGTCTATCTATCTATCTATCTATCACCTGCCTATTCATCTGTAGCATCATCTATCAATTTATTCATCATCTACCATTAATCTACCTATCTCCTATCTTTTGTCACTTATCATCAATATCACTTCTTATCTACTGTTAATTTACATCTCTTATCTCTATCCATCTTCTTTATCATCTATCAGTCAGTGTATCTATTTATCTATCACCTATTTCCAACCTGTCTACTTATCAATACTCATATACACACACACAAGTCTTATAAATTCTCAGTGACAGGCCATTTTATTTAAGTTAATGTGAGGAAATATTTTAGTTTGTTGACTGCTACAGATGTATTTTATTGCAGTTTGAGATAAGTGCTCCCCCTCATCAGAAAAAAGAGCTCTTTAAAATGACTATGTGATTAAAACTATCAGAAAAGAAATCCATAGCTGAGGAGCTCTCCTCCTCTCCATCTGAAAGAAGGCTCATAGGCATTTACTGATGGAAACTGCTTTAACTTCTAAATTTGGATCAAAGTGTTAATAGAAAGTGCTTTTGAGGTGAGCCTGACTCACAGCATTCCTGTGAGAAATGCTCCCCTAATTCTGTCTTTTTCTTTGGCCTGGCATCTATATTGCATCTTTTGATATCATTATTTAAACATGGATGATCAGGATGCATACATGATCCTAAATATCCTGGAAATTGTAAATAGGTGTTATAATGTTCAATGATATGTCAGAGTGTGCTTTCTTAAGCACAAACACTGGGAACCTAATGTAATAATCCCTAAAGGGGACAAGGGGCAGCTATGTAGGCCAAATACTCTCTCTCTCTCTCTCTCTCTCTCTCTCTCTCTCTCTCTCTCTCTCTCTCTTTCTCTCTGATGTAGATTAGGATTTTTGCTGTGAACCACTAGGCTTTCCTATTGTTTTTATATCTGTAGATTACATTCTTTTTTAGTCCTTTAAATGATCTGGGAAGGCTTACTGTTGCTCCTCCACTCTTTCAAGAAAATCTTTGATAAAGACAAAATGGTGAGATACTGGTCATTAAAAGATAGTTTGTAGCCTCCAAGGGTAACAAAAGAGGCCCCCACCCAACTACCCTCCCTGTTGTCTTTTCCCACCACTCATAGACTTACCTGAAATATTCATCTTACACCTAAGAACAATCTTACTTATCCTTGACTCATGCTCTTTCTAGGCATCACAAGGATACCCCTTTCTTGCAAGCATATCTCCTGCAAACTTCCAGGCCATCCTTTTCTCATTCACTTTAAGCTCCAAAAGACCATGCTCCTTCTGCATGGTTCCCCATCTTGAGGCTCCTCAGGACCGCACCAATAGGCTTGAATTACTTTCTGACTCAGCAGGCAGAGTCAAGCCCAGGGGTCTGTATTTCCAGCAAGTTTCCAGGACTTAGATGTTTGTGGTGCCTTCTATCTTTCACCTCTATCCACACTCTAGATCTAGATATGGCATTCCAGAACTCACAGTCTGTTGATACAGATTTCCCAGTATCCTCCTATGGAGACATAGTGTGCCACTTCACAGACTGCATATGACTTTTTATCTTGGGTCTGTGGTTTGAAGGTGGCCATGTTCACTCTGCAAGGGCCATTTAGCAGCTCTAGGAACCTATGCTTTTGGCCAGGTACTCTAAGGCCCTATGTTTACAACCTTGAAAATGAAGCAGAACCTCCAATTCCCTAATTGGACCTTTAAATGTTTGTGCCTCCAGTCAACATGGAAACTAATGACCATCTGGAAGACCCTACTCAGAAAACTCTGGGAATGGTACCTTTACTGTTTTGTAGAAGTATGGGGTCATTTGTTACTCAGCAGTAGATAGATACATGTCTTGTAAATATCAATGTTAAATTCAGGCATGTTGGTCCTCAGTGACCACCCTTGACTGTCCGATCATTATCATCCTCCAGGGCTCCCTCCTGATTCTGGGAAGATGCTAGGCACATGCCCGTTGCAGTCCTTTTCCAGCACTCTCCTGTTCTAAAATACTCAGTCTCTAGGTATCTTCTTGGCTAGCTCTCTGCCACCGGAAGTTCTTCTCTGCAGGCTCACATTAACCAATGTGGCCACAAGGCAGCTTTCCCTCCTCTCTCTCAATCTTCCTTATTTTGATTGGCATTTCCTTGTTTCTATAGCACTCCCTAACATTTAACATACTCTATAATTAAGTCATGTATTATGTGTAGGATTTGCTCCTTTGTTGGCTAGAGTATAGATTTTACTGGGACTCTGAGGTTTCAGACTCCTCATTTCTGGAGGGAAGCCCCCAAAGAAGAGGTGAACATTTCCCATCTTAACATTGCTTTACGAGGTGAGTTTTAAAAGTCACTCAGAAGCCTGTGATTTTAGAAGGCCTGTCCTACAGAGTAAAACACAAGAGAGTGATCAACGGCAAATGCCAAAGTAAGCTGATATCAAGGGAAAGTACAAGGTTGCTGATCTCTTAGAACTTGGGCTAATTCAGCTCCTCACCTTCTCCAGCTCAGTGATTTCATTTTTGAACAGGTCTGTCCCATATGGCCTTGGCTGTCCTAGACTTTTACTCATTCTTCAGAAAAGGAAACAAAAACCCAAAAGAAAGCAGAAAGCTCTGAATCTCATTAGTTCTCACTGGCCCACTACGGGATCCATGCCCATCCATTCAAACCACTTGGATGAAAAAATAGAAAAAGGTTTTCCAAGGAAACAATGCAGGCATTGCCAAAGAAAGGTAGGACAGAAAGACAAAAACAGTTATCTGCTGTAACCCATTACTTTGCAGCACAGGCTATGATCCCACTAGCAATTTAGAGATAGATTCTAATTGAAAGGGTAGAAGCAAGCTGAGCATGTGGTTAAATTGTTCATAACATTAGGGAGTTGTAGATTTGTCCTTTTAAAAATTAATTTTTATAATCTGAGAGAGGATCTCGTAGCCCAAGCGGGCCTAGAACTTGCTGAGAATGTAGCTGAGAATGATCATGAGCCCCTTACCCTGCACCTGCCTTCTAACTGCTGGGATCACAGGTGTGCACCAACACAGCTTGTGTTAGATTGGTTCATTGTAGACGTCATCAAGCAACTATAATAGGTAATGTGCAAAACACATCAAATATCATATGTGTACTTGTACAAGGCAGTTTTATGTCAACTTGGCAGAAGCTAAGTTATGTGAGAGGCGGGAACCCTAACTGAGAAAATGCCTCCGAAAGATCAGGCTGTGGCCAAGTGATTGACAGGGAGGGCCCAGCCCACTGTGGATGCTGCCATCCCTGGGCTGGTGGCCCTGGGTTCTATAAGAAAGCAGGCTGAGCAAGCCATGGGGAGCAAGCCAGTAAGCAGCCCTCCTCCGTGGCCTCTGCTTCAGTTTCTGCCTCCAGGATCCTGCCATATTGAGTTCCTGCCTTCACTGCTTGGGATGACACAACTTTCCTCCCCAGGCTGCCTTTGGCCCTGATGTTTCATGACAGCAGTAGTAACCCTAACTAATATAACGCCCTCTATGTGTCTGCTCATGTCTCTTAGTGAAGCATGAAAGATTTTGTTGAGAGTTGGTCATGATAGTCAGGTTTTAGAATGAGAAAGAACAGAGTTGAATTTTCATTGATTCCACTAATTGGGTGGAGGCACAACTCACTGTTTGCCTTGGATGACCACTGGGGAAAACATCACTCATTTCCCTCACCAATGGTAGCAATGACTGAGAAAGCCATTGGTGTGCCTTTGGGCTTCTCCCTTAGCAGTGTCAGACATGACATAGTTTGTTTAGGAGGTGCATCCTGGAAGCAAAGTTGGACACTGGAATGAACCAGAGAAGGAGAAAAGACAAACACTGGGGTGTTTTTTTGTGGTTCCTAATGGAGATGTCAGTGGTTTTATTATATTGGGGCATCACAGATGCAAGCCAACTGCATGTTGGGATGCCTTTACTGCAGGGTACTGCATGGTACACTTTCTTTTCTGTACTTTCCAAATGTCGCTGTGTGTGAGTTAAGCAGACACCCTTGGTTGTAGGAATGGCATGTTACTTCTCTGAGGGATGCCTGTCTGCTTTATTCTAGTAAATAGGGGCAGCTCCCAGTTGCCCAACAACCCACTTGAGGATGAAATCTTAGGTGCTGCAAGCATATAAAAAACAGGCATAGTCCCCAGTTCTCTCTCTCTCTCTCTCTCTCTCTCTCTCTCTCTCTCTTTCTCTCTCTCTGTGTGTGTGTGTGTGTGTTGTATGCAGGTACGTGCAGGTGTCCTTACTTATGCGACTTCAGATGTCTTTCTCAGTCACTCTTGACCTTATTTTTTGAGACAGGGTCTCTCACAGAACCTGGAGCTTGATGCTTTGGATAGGCTGGCTGGCCAATAAATCTCTGGGTCTGCTTACCCCTGCTTTCTGCTCCTGCCTTGAGTACTGAATTTACACAGACACAGACACATGCACACACACATGCATGCACACATGCACACACACATGCACACACAGGTACTGAAACACAGATACACAGATACAGGTGCATGCACCCCACCCCTACAACAGCCTGTTATGTGAGTGCTGGGGATCCAGGTTCAGCTTCTCATGCTTGTGAAGCAAACACTTTATCTCACAACCATCTTCCTCCCTCACCTCACCTCCCTCCCCTCCTCTGCCCTCCCCTTCCCTCTCTTTCTCTCCCCTCCCCTCCCCTCTTCTCTCCCCCCCTCCTCTATAACAGAATCTTGCTCTGTAGCCATGGTTGGTCTTGAGTTTCCAGCACTCTACTGCCTTGACCTCCCTAACACTGGCCTCCCAGGATCTGCCATCGGGCCCAGCTTCGTAGTGCACTTGTTTCTTTGCACATAGTTTCTCTCTCCTTCAGAAGTTCCCTTTCCCCAGGAACAATTACCAGGCAAAGTTCTTATTCTTTAGAAGACACAACTTCAGGCAGATTTCTTGTTGATGTCAAAGTGTTTTGTTGTGTGTTTACAATATTTCTCACACTGCACTGAAATTCTGTTTACATGCATTGAGAACTGTAATAAAATTGTGAGGTCAGTGGCTTTTCTTTGCATTTGAATCTCAGTGTCTGGTGTACAATAGCAGCACAATGAGTGGTTATACTTTTTCCTTCACCTTTAAGCTTCGACTATTAGGTGATTATCATTCTATAGTTAGACATTTTTTTCTGCCACAAAGAGTAGTCACATATGCTCACCCCTCCCATACAAGGAGGTTAAACATTGTAATATAATTTTTGTTCCTGGGTGAATGAACACTGTAACTTGTCACCATTGAACTGATTAAACTGCTTAGCACCTATTTAATTAAAGCAGAAGCCACTTGACTGATATCTTTATGCTTTATCAGTTAAATCCTAATAAGGAAAGTGATATTTTATTCAGATCAAAAGTAAAAGATGGCACTGTCATTGCCTTTATTTCTGGAATAACATTAGCAAAAACAGAGACAGCTAGAGTGATAGATGTCCTTCTTCCCCTCCCCTAGGGACAAGAGGCATTCTCACACCACCAGTGTTATGAGCCTCAGTAGTTAGTAAACAAGACCACCATCTTTAGACACTAAAGCAGAATTTGAACCCGGAGGATGGCTCAGTGGGTAGAGTTGGCAAGCATGAGAGTCTGAGTTTATGTTATCATCCATGCAAAAAGCATGAATTGAATGGTGATGTACCACAGGAGCCCAGAGCAACCTGGCTGCCAGTCAGTCAGGCTGAGTTAATAAACTTTGGGTTCAGTGTGAGACCCTGCTTGCCCCAAAGAATAATACAGAGAGCAACTGGGGAAGATGGCCTTTTTTTTATGTGTGTGTGTGTGCATATGTTGCCACACACATATGCACCTGCCCACACACATGAACATGTATACACAACAAAATCTGTAGGTAAAGACTGATAGAAAATTGATGTGGGAGATTCTGGGGGATTTTTTTTTCTTGAATCCAATTCTTAATTTGAAAATAAGTATTGGAAAATATGTAAACATTTATCATGGGAAGGGCACATTTTTATAATTCCCCATTCCTTTTCAATATTCCTTTATATGACTTTCAAGAGAGAAGGCCTGGCAACTCAATACATGGTGCTGTAGTCATGTTTAAAGAAGAAAGGAAAAATTGGCAAGACTTTACAGGAATCGATCCATCTCATACTCACTCTACCAGCTAATCCGCACCGTTTGGCCCGCCATCTCACTGTGTACAAAGGAGCTCATGTCTCAGGGCACAGGCCGGCTCTCAGAAGTCTCCTTCTTCCTGCTCTTCACTCACCTCCCACAGAGTTATAGCCCAAAGTTAGGAGGCTTGGGAAGGAATGCAAATGAGACCGTCTTTTAAGAGATGCGTACTCCATCCTGTGGTTCAGGTTGGAGAAGCTTCTAGAAAGCTGGCTTGTCAGGCCGCCCAGAGGCAGGCTCACCCGGCTGTGTCAGAGTTCATCTGGGGCTGTAAAACAAAAGTCAGAAACCACTTTCATGTGTGCTTCAGTACCGACAATGGCTGACTGAGCCTTATGCCAATTATTAAGGATTATTTTAAAATCCTTAATATGAGAGAAGAGACAGTTGTTGAGTAATCTGCTCCAGCCCCTTGGCTTGCCACAAGAGCGCCATTATCTCACAGTGGTTTGGCTGGGGGGAGCTATTTCAGTTTGGGGTGCTAGTACTCTTTCTTCTCCTACTGTTAAATACAAGTGGGGCTACAGAGACAGACCAGCAGCTAATGGTGCTTACTGTCCTTCCAAAGGACTGGGTTTCAGGTCCCAGCACCCACACGCAGCTGACAACCACCTGTACCTCCAGCTTCAAGGGAGCCTATAGTTTCTTCTGGTTTCTGTGGGCACCTGCACACATGTGCGCATGCATACACACATATACACATACACATAAAAACAAGATAAATCTTTGAAGATAAATAAAACTACATTCTGTAGGAGTCGATTCTGACTTTTTCTTCACTGAGGACTTCTTCCCTTCCCACTTTCTGTCTGGAGCCACTGACTTGTTGAGGAAGCAGGCTTACAAAATGCCAATTTTTATGTCAGATGATGAGGTTTGCTTGCTAAGTTTTCCCTCTCTTAGGCCATATCTAGGTTTCTACTTATCTATGGATTTTGTCTCTGTGATGTGTGGCTGTGGTCCCTCACTGAAGCACATAGGGGCAAATACAGGTTAAACTCAGGAGGGAAGAGATCTTCCTGCCACATGCACCTGGCATTGCCACTACTAAATTTAAGGGAATCCATGGTATTTTATCATGGAGTTTTAATCAAATATAGAAACCAATATTCATTCCTTGTTAATGTATCAATTTCAATTCCTCAGATGTGTTTCTTAGATTGTATTTCTGGAAGTGTTCAGGGGTGGCTACTCTGTGGCCTGTGAACCAAAAGCCTGTCAGGATGGCTATGAATGTAAAACAGTGTACATAGATTGTATCATCATTTTATAATGTCTAAGTTGGATATTACCAGGTCTCTTTAAATCATTTATTGCCTTAAATGCCTTAATTTTTTAGATTTGTCTTCTCCTGCCTATGATCTAAGGATGAGCAGGGAATGAAGACTCAGTTGTTTTGGGTGTTTCAAAATGTCCCTTTGTGTGCCACATAATGCTGCCTGTGCTATACTCCCAGATCACTGTCTCTACATTAGAGAGGTAGCCATGCATTACAAAGAGAGCTAACATCAGCATCCTGCACTAAGATGCATTATGAGTGGATGTTTTACTTCATGTCTAGAATGTACACACTATACACAACATACATACAAATGTACATGCATATACACAAAAACACTTACCTATATATATTCACATACACATATGCACATGCAATCACACATTTAAACACACACACAGAAGCATACACATATATATACACAGTATGTATTCATATATGTATACATACATACACAAATGCTAACATAAGCATAAGCACAATGCTTCTATATACATACATACACATGTATATTCATACACATTACATATACACATAAGACATACCCACAAACACATTCACACATATATGCACATACACACACATAAGCAAACATACATGCACAATATACACACGTATACATAGACACACATGCATATGTATATATATGATAGACACACATATACACATAAACACACACACCTATGTACACACACCTCCATACTTGTGAAATTAAGACAAACAGTACTGAAACAATTTTTAGTTTATAGTTCCTTCTATGAACTTTATTTCTTCTCTTCTCCTTTTTTAAAAAAAATGTTGATTAAATTCTCTAAATTAATTTTATGGCCCTCTAAAAGGCTCCTAATTAGATTGAAAAGTTCTACATTAGTGGAGAGTGTGGGAGAGTTTTCTAAAGTATGAATACAAACAAATGTAATGTATGAAAAAAGAATTTTTATGAGTATGTGTGTGTATATATAAGACTTGTTCTCATCATGAATTGTCTGAGAGAATTTCACAAGCCATTGTCTGAGGGAATAAGGGGAGTGGGCTCTTCATCAGAGGTGTAGAGGATAACGGACAATAGTGGAGGACCAGCAAGAGGTTGTAACAGTCCCACGTCCTCATCTCCCCTCCCCCATCCCTCCTCTGAGTGTACATGTGTATGCACTCTATATATGAATGTATGCTATGATATTCATGTTCAGGTCAGTGATTGATTCTCTCCTACAATGTGGGTTCTGGAGATTGACCTTAGATCATTAGACTTAGCAAAAGTGCCTTTATCCATGGAGCCATCTCATCAGCCATGGGACAGACATTTAAAGTTGTCTACTTTTATTTATTACTACTCATGAGATAAACACATAAGATTACTTTGTTTCTTTTCCTCACCCAATCGTCATTATTTTCTCACAAGCAGTTTGAATCTGGCCATCCTGTAACATAAGATGCAGCTGTGGTCACTCTTGATCATAGAGATAAAACTGATGTTTTGATCCCAAGCCTAATGAATAACACCTGACATCATTTTGAGCGTGTAATCTTGAGGGGGCTTTAGGGTGTTGTAACAGCTCATTAGGGCTCCCTTTTCAGTTGTGATGAGCAAAGGTTAATACATATTCATATTATAAAATGGGTCCTCCTTAATTGTTTCTGTATTACAGATCCCAGGGGCTATCTCCACGACAGTGAAAAAGATAAATTTAAAATGCTTTCATGAGGATTGGCATATTGTTCATAAAATTCTCAATACGATTCTAATGAATGGATAATTCACTGATTCAGAAATCTGTGCTATTAACTTCTGAAGCAGGGACTCAGTGTCTCACTCTATGTAGTGTTAGACTCAGTGAAAACAATGTGGTCTCTGTCCTTTGAGGGCTTATATCCTGAGATAGCAAATAAAAAAAATAAAATATATATACATATATATATATATATATATATATATATATATATATTAGGGAAGAGGAGGGTACATGAGATTTTGCTTTAATGACAGGATGTTCTGGGCAGACACTTCTTAGGAAAAGTCTTTCTTCTCACAGTGGCTCTGAAGATTTACATCTGTCCCGCTCTTCTGTGATGTCCGTGGATGACAGGAACTCACTTCTCCCAGCTTCCCTCAATGGAGTTGCAACAGCAGGTACTGACACCCAAAGCTTTGGGTCACACTACCATGTTTTGTGTGTCTCCCCTTCTCTCTCTTGTATGTGTATGTTTTTGACATGTTACATCTATGATATATGCTTTCAGTTTTCATATGTGGGCATGCCTCTCCATGCATGCACATGTCAGCATATGGACAGCAGCAAGGAAGACCAATATAATTGGTTAATAACCATTGAATCAGCAGGGCTGTTAGATGTGAGTACACTCTATTTGCGTTGCTAGTGTGTAGATTTGAAAGGTTTCAAGTTAAATGTTAGAGAAACCAAGGCTAAAATTTTTTTCTGGTCATAAGTGCTCAGCACATGTATTAACGGAGGCTGGAAAATGTGGGGTGTCTTTCCTGTTTATAAGAACTAACTTTACATTTTAGATACTGTATTTGATTATATAAATCATGGAACTAATCATGGGATTTTAGCCAAAGATAGAGACCATTATTACCTAACCATTAATTATCCTAGTTTGACTTATTTTGCTATGATGAAATACTGACCAAAAGCAACTTGTGGAGGAAAGGGTATAATTCAGCTTACATTTATAATCATTGAGGCAACTGGAGGCAGGAACCTGGAGGCAGGAACTGAAGCAGAGGCCATGGAGAAATATGGCTTTCTGCTTTTCTCCTTTTGGCTTTCTCAGCCTACCTTCTTATACAACCCAGGCCCACATGCCCAGGAGTGTGGGCTGAATCCTCCTATCACAATCATTTGCCAAGAAATAAAGCTTCTCCCTTGCCTACAGGCCACCTATCAGACACTTCCTTAACTGAGATTATCTTTGCCTAGCTATATTTAAGTTTGTGCCAAGTGTATTAATTTCAGTTATTATTTCTGCTAATCTTGTACTGTGTTTCTATGGAAGCAGGTTTTCAGGCTTACTGTTAATTTAAGAGACCACTGCTCTGGTCTTTAAGAAGCAAAGTCACTGTCTTCTCTGCCTATTCTTCTTTATAAAAATGGATTAGGATATACCTGCTATCTGGGGAACAATTTGGGGTATAAAAATGATTACTTATTTATAGATAAGTTCTAATTTTAGAGTTGAATGTTATCTTAGTTACTTTTCTATTGGTGTGAAGAGGCATCATGACCAAGACAACTTACAGAAGATTTAATTTATTGTAGGCTTACTGTTTCAGAGGGTGAATTCATGGCCGTCATGGTGAGGAGCATGGCAGTAGGGAGACAGGCGTGATGCTGGAGCAGTAGCTGAGAACTTACGTTCTAGAACAAAAAGGGAGGGAGGGAAACAAAGAGACAGACAGGAAGGGAGGCGGAGGCAAAGGCAGTGACTGGGCCTGGCCTGGCATAGCTTTTGAAACCTCAAAGCTTAGTCCCAGTGATACACCTCCTCCAACAAAGCCACACCTCCTAATCTTTCCCAGATAGTTCCACCAGCTGCAGACCAAGTATCCAAATATGTGTGCCTACAAGGGCCATTCTCACTGAAACCACCATAAATACTTGTCCCCTCTATATCCATTCTTCATTTCTTGTAACCAAGCTACTCTATCTTTTGGGAACTGTATTCTTGCTGGGTGGTGGTACACACCTTAAATCCCAGCATTCAGGAGGCAGAGGCAGGCAGATCTTTGTGAGTTCAAGGCCAGCCTTGTCTACAGAGTGAGTTCCAGAACAGCCAAGGCTACATAGAAAAACCTTGTCTTGGAAAGCCACCCCCCAACAGAGAACCACATTCTCCATCAAATAAAGAGGATAATAGAAGATATACAAATACTCCAGCCAGTCAACCAAACCCTTAACTTGTTAAATAGCAACTATCTTCCCAGTTTAGACAACTTCTTTGGACAGAATCTTTAGAATATTGAACATTCAATCCTCCATCAAGGTTCTTCTCCACATGATGGTGTCTGCATGTCAAGAGCTTTAGAATCTTCATGATGAGAAAGAGGTGGTGGAGCATACTCCTTTTTCTCTGAGCAAGAAGTGTGCATAAGGCTCCATGTCTAGACTAATATCTTCTGAGATATGATCAGGTCCACGACTCTGAAGGATTTGACAGGGCTTACAACTCACTGAAATTCTTGTTTCCTGTAGCTGAAGGGTTGAGCTTTCTGAAAAGCCATTTCCACTCCAATCACGTGAGGCAAACAAATTCCAGGACAGACCTACTTCTTTATCTTCAGGCTGCTGCACAATGCCTCCCACTTGTGTGTGAGTGCTATTTGTGACTTGCTAGTAGCGAATAGATTATGACAAAGCCAGGAATCTTACTTCTGTGATTGCATAAAGTTATAATGTCTATTGCTACTAGATTTTCTATGCTACTGTCTTGACAGAAGAAGGGAGAGAAACTAACTTACTAAGGCTGAGAGCGGGTTCTGGCTGATAGCCATCAATAAATTAAGCCCATTTGGTCCTTGTACAGGCAGCTACCAGCCACAACTAACTGCCCCTTCGTAAGAAGGAACTCGACTGTCAGAGCTTCAGCAATGGCTCTTCCTCAGTTTAATATGGCCACATGAGTCAATTTCTTAAAATTAAGGTTCCTCAGGGCTATAGAAATGGTTCATCAGTTAAGAGCATGACTGCTCTTCTGGAGGACCCAAGCTCAGTTCCTGGTACCTACATAGTAGCTCACACCTTCCTGTAGCTCCAGTCCAGGAGACCTGATACCCTCTTCTGGTCTAACAGACATATGCAGTCAAAACAGTAAAAGCTTTAAAAAGGTCTTTGTTTTAAATTACCCTTAAGTTCAACATTTGTGTTTGTTGTTTTCATATAAGTGTGAATTTCATTATGAAACAAGTGCTATTTATTGATTTCTCTGAAGACATCACTGTTTGGGAATTTAAAATATTGTGACTTTAATATATTGTCATAGAACCTAACTGTGGTGGTAGTTTGCATATTTAATAAAAATAGTGGGAGATATCAGAGGATAGAAGAGCCAAGCCATGAAAGTCAGGGAGTAGTGAGCCATGCCTTTAATCCCAGCACTCTTTGGAAGGCAGAGATCTTCTGTGAGTTCAAGGCCAGACAGAGCCAGGAGGTGGTGGTATCCACCTTTAATATTAGCTCTAGGAAAGTTGAACCAGGAAGTGAGAAAGCTGGGTGGAGGAAAAAGGAAGGAGAAGTTCTACCCATTTGCCTGCACGCCCAGTCATTCTGAGGACTTGTGGAGACAGGACCTACCCTATCCAGTCTGAAGAGTTTTCTGGGTGAGAATTAGCTGTGGCTTGCCTCTGCCCTCTGATATTTCAGCTATTTTTATTAAATATACTACCATACCTAAGTACTTATCATCTCTCTGTTGTTGGCCGAATAGAACTAAATCTCCACTTTTCTCATGTAAACCTAGGAAAGTAAAGGTAAATATCCACTGCAGAGCACTCATAGGATTGATTATTCTTTGAGCTGGCCGAGGTGAGACTATAAACTAATTTAATATAGCTCTAGGTACTATAATGACTACTCAATACATTTATTTCTTAAGTTATGTTTTTATAAGTGCTACCAATTAAAATATTGTCATTATTATCACCTCACCAACAGAATAGCTTGTACTCAATGAGAATATTCCTTCATTAAATACACATTTTAAATTACACAGCCAGATATGATCATGCCTAAGATGAACGATTACAGATGGAGGATCTAACGCAACACGTTTGAGACACTCGGGAATGGAACTGAAGTCATGTTCTGTAATATCAAACATTATTTCAGGTACATCTTGTACAAACTGAAGTGCAGAATAAAAATGTTCTTGATGTTACCAGCTCTGTACCCTAGATTTAATTTTGCACCAGGGTTTTAAGAGTATTGATGCTGTCCTAAGTTCCTCTTGAAATCTCAGAGAGATTTCTAAGCTCTACACTGAGGAGTGGACCAGGCATGCTGAACTGACAATCAGGCACAATAAAAAAGGGAATGTAGTGAGATTAGAAGCCTGTGGTTAAACATTAGCAGGTTAGAACTAATTTTTCCTCTTGTGTTTTTATTAATGGAGGATAAATACATTTTCAGTTAAATTAATGTAGTTCATCCATGGAGGAAAAAACTCAACATTCAAGATTAGTGTTCAGATAATTATCCTTTGTTTTTAAGGAGAACAAAAGAAGAGAGCAGCCCATTACATTTCTACTTAACTCTTCTTTTGTAAAAATTTCAGCTTGTCAAACACACGCTATGGAAAGTTCTATACAGCAGCAAGGCCTGTATAATTTTCTATGTTTTAAAAATTTGCAAACTCAATAATGATTGCAAGAAAACAGTGGCCTAACCTCTCAATGCAGATTTAATAACAGTGTACACCACCAAGGCCTCTTATTAGGGGATTTCATCGCTTAAAAACAACGTAGTTCAGGACACGTGCTGAAGCACTAAAGACTCAATTAATTGTAATTAAATAACAGAGGCACACACATTTTTACTTGCTTTCTTTTGGGTTATTTTCATTATGTTTAATATCAACAGTGGTAGAATTGCCATGGTGGAATGAAAATCTATTTTAAAATCGGGCAGGAGATTCCGGCACCTGGACCACCTGTCCGGATAGTTCATCTCTGGGACCGGGGTCAATCCCTAGAGTCTGATCTCAGACTCTCCCTAGCAGACAGGAGCTAGAGTTTGGCTGTGAGGGGCTCCTCCAGCCACCTCTAAAAGGTCGGACCCCACCTTCAGGGCAAATTGCGTCATCAGAGAAGGACTGAGGATTTAAAACTCAGACACTTGTCCAGAGCAGAGTCAGAGATCAAGCAGATCCCTTGCTCAGAGGAGACAGGAGACACACAAGTCCTCTTGCCACAACTGACTAAGAGTGGCCTAATCGTGAACCACTGAAGCCATGGGCAGATGCCAGTGCAAAAACACATATAACAATATAAAGAATAACAAGGCAACCAGAATAAACTAATGATTCTACAACACAAAGACCTGAACAGAGCAATGAAGAGGAAACAGAAGGAAACAACAGCAAAAACATCTTTATGAAGATTATTGAAGCCTTCAAAGAAGATATAAAAAAATTTCCTTAAAGAAATAGAAGAAAATAGAAACAAAAAATAGGAAGAGATGAACAAATCTTGGAAAGAAAACCAAGAAAAGGTAAACCAAAAAATGAAAGAAATAGTCCAGGAACTAAAAACTGAAATAGAAGCAATAAAGAAGGCACAAAATGAGGAAAAGATGGAGATAGAAAGTCTGAAGAAAAGAGCTGGAACTACAGACACAAGCATAACCAACAGAATCTAAGAGATGGAAGAGAGAATCTCTAGAGTGAAAGACTCAATAGAGGAATAGATACATCAGTCAAAGAAAATACTAAAACCAAAAAAGCCATAACACAAAATGTACAGGAAATCTGGGGCATCATGAGCAGACCTAACCTGAGAATAATAGGAATAGAAGAAGGAGAAGAATACAAGCTCAAAGGCACAGATAATGTATTCAATAAAATCATAGAAGAAAACTTGCCTAACTTAAAGAAGGAAATGCCTATAAAGATACAAGAAGCTTACAGAACACCAAAAAGACATGACCCCTCCAAAAGTTCGCTTGCCACATAATAATCAAGCCACAAAACATACAGAACAAAGAAAAAATTTTAAGAGCTGCAGAAGAAAAAGACCAACTTACCTATAAAGGCAGACCCATCAGAATAACACCTGACTATTCAATGGAATAGGAAGCGAGGAAAGCTAGAAGGGCTTGGTCAGAAGTTATACAGACACTAAAAGAGCATGGCTGCCAACTTAGACTACTATACTCAGCAAAACTATCAATCACCATAGATGGAGTAAACAAGATATTTCATGACAAGGTCAGACTGAAACAATACCTATCTACCAACCCAGCCCTCCAGAAAGCATTAGAGGGAAAACTCCAACCGAAACGATCCCAGATATATCCATGTAATAAGGAGCCTAATAGAGGTTATGATGCAAATGGATTTAATAGATATTTACAGAAGCTTCATATAAACAAACTGAAGGAAAAAACCCGCATGATCATATCCTTAGATGCTGAAAAAGCCCTAGATAAAATCCAACACTCCTTTATGATAAAAGCACTGGAGAGATCAGGAATACAGGGAAAATACCTAAGTATAACAAAGGCAATTTACAAGAAGCCGACAGCCAACATCAAACTTAATGGAGAAAAACTCAAAGCAATCTCATTTAAATCAGTCACTAGACAAGGATGTCCACTCTCCCCTTATCTGTTCAATATAGTTCTTGAAGTTTTAGCTAAAGCAATAGAGAATGAAAGGAGATTAAGGAGACACAAATTGGAGAAGGAGAAGTAAAACTATTTCTATTTGTAGATGATATTATGGTATACATAAGTGACCCACAAAATTCTATCAGGGAACTTCTACAACTGATAAACACCTTCAGCAATGTAGCAGGATACAAGATTAACTCAAAAAAAAAAAATCAGTAGCCCTTCTATACACTAAAGATAAAAGGGTTGAAAAAGAAATAAGGGAAACATCACCCTTTATAATCACTACAAATAGCATTATATACCTTGGAGTAACTATAACAATAGAAATAACAGATGTATTTGACAAAAATTTTAAATCACTGAAGAAAAAAATTGAAGAGGATATCAGTAAATGGAAAGATCTCTCATATTCCTGGATAGGTAGAATCAACATAGTAAAAATGACAATTATTCCAAAAGCAATCTACAGATTCAATGCACTTCCCATCAAAATCCCAACACAATATTTTACAGACCTTGAGAGAACAATACTCAACTTCATTTGGAATAACAGGAAAGCCAGGATTGCCAAAACAATTTTGTTCAACAAAAGTACATCAGGAGGCATCACCATCTCTGACTTCAAGTTATACTCTAGAGCTACAGTAATAAAAATGGCCTGGTACTGGCATAACAACAGACTTGTGGATCAATGGAATTGAATTGAAGATCCAGGCATTAACCCAAAAACCTATGAACACGGGATCTTCAACAGAGGCCCAAAATATTCAATGGAAAAAAGATAGTATCATTAAGAAATGGCATTAGCATAATTGTATGGTAGTATGTATAAAAATGCAAATAGATCCGAGCCTGTCACCCTGCACTAAACTCAAATCCAGGTGGATCAAAGATTTCAACATAAATCCAGCCACTCTGAACATGATAGAAAATAAAGTGGGAAATACCCTCCAATGAATTGGCACAGATGAACACTTCCTAAATATAACTTCAGTGGCACAGACACTAAGAACAACAATCAATAAGTGGGACCTCCTGAAACTGATAAGCTTCTATAAAGCCAAGGACACAGTCAATAGGATAAAATAACAGCCTACAGAATGGGAAAAGATTTTCACCAACCCTACAAGCGATAGAGGACTGATCTCTAAAATATATAGAGAACTCAAGAAACTAGAGCCCCAAACCTTGAATAACCCAATCAAAAAATGGGGTTCAGAACTAAAAAAGGAATTTTCAGCAGGAGAATTACAAATGGATGAAAGACACTTGAAAAAATGTTCAACATCTTTATCCATCAGAGAAATGCAAATCAAAACAACTTTGAGATACCACCTTATACCTGTCACAATGGCTAAGATCAAAAACACAAAAGACAGCCTTTGCTGGAGAGGATGCAGAGTCAGGGGAACACTTCTCCATTGTTGGTGTGAGTGTAAACTTGTTCAGCCATTCTGGAATGCAGTATGGAGGTTTCTCAGAAAACTGGGACTCTATCTCCCCCAGGATCCAGCAGTACCACTCTTAGGCATATACCCTAAAGACACACTTTCCTACCCCAAATGCATTAGCTCAACTATGTTCATAGCAGCATTATTCATAATAGCAAGAACCTGGAAACAACCTAGATGTCCCTCAAGTGAGGAATGGATTAACAAACTGTGGTACATCTACACAATGGAGTACTACTCAGCAGTAAGAAAAAATGATATCCTAAAATTCGCAGGCAAATGCATAGATTTGGAGAATATCCTCCTGAGGGAGGTATCACAAACCCAGAAAGATAAGCAGGGGATGTTCTCACTCATTAGTGGACTCTAAACAAAAAAGCAAAAAGCAAAACATATCCAAGCTGCAAACCATAACCCCTGAACAGCTTGGGATCTGAAACACCTTGGACTGGCACCTTGGATCCCACTCCCTCTAGAGGAACACCTGGCCCAGTTTTGATGTTGAGGTGAGGAAACTTGATCTGCCTGGAGTGGATGCTGGACTAAGCCATATTGGGACCTTGTAACCTCCTGCTCTTGCTGGGGAGGAGATAAAGAGATGTGTAGAAGAGAGAGTGACTGGAAGGGGTTGGAGGGGGAAGGGAGCTCGAACAAAGATATACATGGATAAAAAATATGACTTTATTCATAAAATATAAATTATTTGTAAAAAAGGAGGCTGGACTTAATGATGGAAGGAAAGGTAGACATGACTCACGCTCCTTTGTGGTCTTCTTGGAGATGGAACCTCATCCTAGGCCAGGTGTGTATTTGAAACTGGACCTGAATCTCTGTGTAGCCACAACAATGTATAAAGAATGACAAACCAGTGACTTCTTTCTGTTAGTTGAAGTGAACTGTGTCTTCAACATGGCAGCAGCCATTTTTTTTTGAAAATGAAAATTTGCCAAGTCACTGGGTGGCAGAGTTCAGGGACTGTTAGCAATATGAGGAAGATGAGAATAACAAGAGAAATATATAAACAGTCACTCTTGAACATTCCTTGAGTGCATTGCCTCTGTGTGCTATGCATCATTGTAAGCCACAGCCTTAGGCATAAATGACTCCCATTCTGTGAAATGCTTACTCTGAGAGGCTGGGTGGGGGTGGGGATTGGGGTCAGGGTGGCTAAAGCTAAATATGCGAATAGCAGATTCACACCTCCCTAGTCACAGAAGCAAGCTAGCAATTATTGAATTATCAAGATAAAATAAAATAAAATCAGGCAGGGTCTCACCTGTGTGTGGAAAAAAAAAGCTGATGTGATAAGCATTATAATGTTTATAGTTTCATTATGTTAAAATTAACATTAAATATGTATAAAGTAGGAAAAGATCACTCCCACTCTATGTGTGAGTTTTTTGCCTATATGAATGTGTGGGGACCACTTTCATGCCTGCTGCCTGCAGAGGCTAGAAGAAGGCATCTGGTGCTTGGAACTGGAGTTAGAGATGGTTCTGAACCATTGTGTGGGTGTTAGGAATCAAACCCCAGTACTCTTCAAGACAATAAATGCTGTAAACCACTGTTCCACTTGCCCAGTCATCACTCTTTTATTTTGATGACATGAAAACCAAACAGGGTAAAACTACAAAGTTACTAATTTTTAAAATATTGTTAAAAGATGTGTGTGTGTGTGTGTGTGTGTGTGTGTGCACATGCGCATGTGTGTTTGAATGTATGCATATGCACCCCATATGTGCCATGCCTGAGGAGGCAGAACAGGGCAATGAATTCCCTGGAACAGGAGTTACAGTTTTGAACCTCCAAACCTGGATCTTTGGTATGAATGATAAACATAAATTTCTTGTTGATCACAAGTAATTCTTTGCCACCAACTGACCAGACTTTACATAGTCTTAATTCAAAATATTGCATAAAGGGCCCTGATAGAGTCTTTGAGAGACTCTCAAACAGAATTCAGGAAGTTGGTGTCAACAGGAACAAGACCGTAGGAAGCGTTAGCTGAGGGGAAAGACTGTGTAGTGATGTAATAGCTAAGTCTGTAGCTAATGCCCTAAAGCAGAACTAGTACCTTTGAGACATTCTCAAGAAGCCTTTCAGTTCTGATTGACTTAAATTTGCAAGCTAACAAGGAATTCAGGGTGTTTTCCTAAGGGTAAAAGAAGCATATATCTCTGTGGACTCCCTGGATGGTACCACATGGATGTCGAAGTCTAGGAACCATCTTGTCCATGTCCTAGATATGAATAATTTCTCTTAGCACCAGGTTGACATCAGACTGTGCCAAGCTGAGTCACATCCTAAGGCAATTCAGATGACCTTCAGAACATACACTTGTTACATGTCTTCCTTCTGTCATCCTGACACCTCAGACCTGGTTTCTGAGCCGCTTAACTGCATGACAACTAACACCTAGCTGCACCCTATTCTCTTCCATCATCTCTGGCAGAGATGAGGAACAACTGTTCTAAATCCTTCACATAAAAGGCCCTCATGTAACTGATTAAATTACTACTGTAAATAATTTTAGAAGTTCTAATAATCTCAAAAATGAGTATCACTTAATAGTATTTATGGAAAGAATTTTCAGTCTGAAGGTCATCTTTCAAAGTGAAACTAATCACTGCATTTTTTCAGCAAATGATGAGTTTTCAGACTCTCCTGGTCAACAAATACAATATTTGTGCTTGTCTTTCTCTGTTGCAGTGCAGCCAAAGTCAAGTATGTCTTCGTACTTTCCTGAGGTGAAGAAAGTTTTTCAACTGTCCTTGGCTTGCCTTCTATAGTTGTAAGATCAGTAGTTCATTGTGAAAGATGGGTCTAAGATGAGAGAGTTATGAAGGAGAGACCTCACATTGCAAGCAAATAAAAAACCACTGTTGCTTTATCCCTGACCCCAGGCTGTCCTCAGTTAGAACAATGGTTTATCAGCAAAAGCAAGATTACACGCTGAGGGTCTCACCCAGCACTAGAGAGCTCCCTCACCTGTTGCAAAGCTGTAAGAGCAAAGAGTCCCCAAACTTCAGGTGATCACCACCCATTGTTAACAAAGTAGATATCCACGGGTAGTATGGAAGACTAGAAATGAGAAACTTGAGTATAGGGTATTATTAAGCCTCCTAAACTCTGATGAAACCTCAGAAAGGATGAGGAAGATGGGTGTAGTAGTGGCAGGAGAAGAAAGGTAAGAATGTAAGATAATGGCTGAGGTAAAGTACTGTCTGCTCCTCAGGATAAGCAATCAACTCTCCAGTTAGGTGGTACCAAAGAAAGATGGTGCTGTGTGGTTCAGTTTGCCTCTTTTTATCTGAGAAAGGATCTTGGATTCCAATGTTAAATCCATATAGTCATCTGTTCTGGTTTGCTTTTTAGTTGCTATTATATACACCACGACAAAAGCCAGCTTGAGGGGGGGGGGGTTGAAATGGCTTGTTGTGCTGTTAGTTTTTTGTTAACATGACACAAACATAATCATCTGGGTAAAGGAACCTCAACTGAGTAACTAGCACCATCAGATTGACATCTGTGGGCATTTTCTTCATTAATGATTGAGGTGAGAGGACCCAGCCAGACCACAGGGTACCACCAGGTACCATAGGGTATCACCTCTGTAAAGGAAGTCCTGGGTTGTAAGAAAGCATGCCACAGGGAGAAATGCAGTAAGTGACATTCCTCTGTGGTCTCTGCTTTGGTTCCTGCTCCCAGGATCCTCCCTGAGTTCCTGTCCTGGCTTCCCTTCAGGATGAACTGTAAAAATTGAAATAAACTTTTCCTCCATGGGCTGCTTTTGTTCATGGCGTTTATTACAGCAACAGAAAGCAAACAAGAGACAGGCAATGATAGCTCATACCTTTAATGCCAGAACTCTGTGAGTTTTTATCTTCGACTCCCTCAGAGACCCAAGAAGGAAATAATACAAACTAAGTAAACAGCATGGGCAAGCAAGCAACTTCCAAAAAAATGTAAGAAATGAATCATCTGGCTGCCTGGACAGTCACCCAAGGTTCTTCTGTATCATTGAAGCATCCATCTTGCCTACAAGCGTAGCATGTTTGACAGACTTCTTTGTGAAGCAGGATATTTTCAAAGATCTTCCTACCTTGTCTTGGCAAGGTTCAGCAATACTTTTTTGTGTATTTCCCCTGCTTGTCCATTTTTAACATCATACTGTCTGCAGTCAAGGCAAGAATACTTTCTTGTCCAGTGGCTAACTTTTGTCACAAAGACGGTCAACTTCATATGGAATTTCTTTGATGTCCTTAATCTTCTCTGAAGTAGATTTATGCTGCCAGAAGTAGATGTCCCATTGTCATAAAAATAACAAGAACCTGTGTTACTAAAATATCTTAATTCCATATTCTATACTTCTGAAGTGTTGAAGAAGACCTGTTCATCTAAAATATATCTTGAAATATATTTTTTGGATCTTGAAAACTTATCTAATATGACCAAGTTTGATTGTAATGTCTAACTCCTAACCTCCATCTCTTCATATCCTAATTAGTTGGTAATAATAATTTTCATGGACTAGCAATTTATATTACAGTGGTAGATGAACTGTATAGGTATGATACTTTGAACAAACATAGAGATATATACAATATCAAAATTAATTTCAACTTTTTATTAATATACACAACTTATATACAATATACAAAAATACAATCCAATATAAAATATTTAAAGCTAGTCATTTCTTTTTAAAAGTAGATTCAATAATTTACCCTTATATCTTATCATATCTCTATGACCCTCCTGGCTTAACTATGGGTGGATCTGTTCCCTGATATTCCAGACTGATTTTATTGAATACAAAATATATCACCACACTCAACTGAGAACAAATCAAAAGAATTATTTCAGTCATTTATGACCAAGCAGAAAGGCACAAGGTTTGCATGTGTCTGCCCAGCTCTGCTAACAGTCAGCACAGGGGTCCCAGTTGCAGGGATTTCCTTCTCTGTGATTGCTTGCCATCATGAGAACAGAACTATAGAGACAAACATATTTCTGCTTATTTATATATTTTCTTATATTTATATATTTTTGTGTTGTGTGTTTGTGTCTCTCTACACATGTCACCATGTGTAGCCGGAAATTTTCCTGTGTCCTGTAGCTATTTGGTCTCAGATAAACACACAGGGGCTTATATTAATTCCAAACTGTGTGGTCTGTGGCTCAGGCTATTATTATCTAGCTCTTGCATCTTAAATTAACTCATGTCTATTAATCAATGTCTTGCCTCGTGGTTGCTGGCTTACTGATGCTTTCACTCTTGCCTCTGTGATGGCTGGATTGCATTTCCCAGACTCTGCCTTTCTTCTGTCTCTCTGCTTGGATTTCCCACCTGGCTGTCAGCTGACCTGTCATAGACAAAGCAGCTTCTTTATTAACCAATATCCACAGCCGACAGAAGGACCATCCCACAGCAATCGTGTGTAGAGATCAGAAGAGAACTTGGAAGAATCACTTCTTTTTCTCTACTGTGAAGGTTCAGGGGACTACGTTGGTGGCAAGGGCTGGAAGCCACCACTTCATTACCGTTTCTTACGTTTTCATGCATGATTTACTTTCAGGAAAGAAGTCAAGTAGTTCTTTGGACATTTATGAAAAGAAGCCCCCCCTTCACATGCTAAAATAAGAAAAATTGAGATTTCATGCTAGCACACTAAAAGAGGCTTTCTGCCCAGGAGAAACTGTTCCATTGTTTTTTTGTTTTGTTTTTTAAATTAACATCTCTCCCTCTGCTTTTTCTTCCAGTGAATGTGTCTATTCAGCATGCTCTACTGGGCATTTGCTGACTTCAATCTCTAAGTTGCCTAGCATTTCCTAGTTGCTAATTGTTTCAAAGAATTTTTTTTAAAAAGGAAATCTACCTTTAGTATTTGATTCTCTCATCAATCACAGATAATCAACTTAGGCACAAAATGAAGGCATTTGTTAGTCTTATTTGAATGAGTGGGTAGAAATAGATCATAAATAAAATTAGAAAATTTTTATAGCACACTCTTAAACTTGCACATTAAATGGAGCATGTCATGTCCCCACTGCTTTGCCAAAATATCTGTAGTATAATATCCTTTCCCCAGGATTCCAGGTTAAAAGTCAAGATGAGAAGATGCTGGTTTTAATGAAACCATAAGCACCAAATTCCAGATGTCCCTCCTCATCTGTACTTGAATGGAGATTTTGCTAGAACACCCAAGATATTCTTTTTATTTTAATGAATCATTTTGTAGCATGACTCAGTTATCTCTTATTTTTAAATGTATTTTAATGTATTCTTTCAGAACTTCAGACATGTACAATGTTTTTCAATCACATTCTCCCTACATTCTCCTCCAACTTCTTCCATCCACCAACTACTCCTGAATTCCTCCAACATCCCCTTCCCAATTTCATGGACTCACCTCCTCTCCCCTTCTCTCTTTCATAATTCACCAAATCTGGTTACTTCTGCATCATACACAGGAGCAGTGTGATGCCATCCTTTGGAGCATGGTCAGTCTACCAGGGGCCACATCCCTAAAGAAAACCGAACCCCCCTTTATAACTGCCATTGATTGTCAATAGCGCCTCAGCTAGGGGTGGGGGCTTGTGTGTTCTTTCCCCATCCATGCTGGAGTGCCGACAGTAACCATAGTTACTGTGAGCTCTTGAGTGCAGTGGCCCTGTCTTAGTCAAGTGACCCTGTCTACTTCCACCTTTCTTGACCTCTGGCTTTTACAAATTTTCTCTTCTCTTTTCCAAAAAGTTCCTTGAGCCTTCACGGGTAGGGTATGATACAGATGTTGCTAAACTCTGCACAGACACTGTTTATGCAATGACCAGTTGTGAGTCTCAGTATTAGCCTACAGAATATTCTCTTAATCTTCCAATACTTATTGTCTTTACTGTCAAATTCCCCATCCTTAACTCACCTACAAGTAGTAATCAATTCATTCCACTTTAATAGTTATGCATTGGTGGCACTATATACTGTGCTGACCTAGTGATTAAGCTCTTAACAGTTGATTCAAGATTCAAACACCTAAAGCTATGATTTCTCTCCTTAGATATTTTTTCCCTAATTTTTAGTAAAGTCTTCCAATTCATTTTCAATGTTTATGGTGGAGTAAGAGAAATGAATTCCATGCCAAATGCATTCCATATTGGATACTAAGTGGAGTCAGGTAACAGCTGTCCAATCTAAACTTTAGTGGATAATTAGCATGCTCAATATCCAAAGAAACAGGTAATTGTTGTGATTCATGAACATGTTGCCAGGGTAGATATTTCACAGCTCAAATATCTTCCCCTAAAGAGAGAAGCTACCTAGAGCTTTGAGCAGCAAAATGCTGTTTTCTTCCCATTTGAAGAAAATTGCTGTTTACTTTGGGGATATTCTTGGCATTTAGCTATTTCTTCTTTATTCCTCTCCTCCTTATATTTTTCTTGATGATGTTCTGAAAAATTATGAAGTATGAAAATTTCACTTGGGAAGGCGTGAAAGCCATCCTGCTGGAGGGAAATTGGAGCAGCACCTGGGTTGTGCTGTTGTAATGGGTAATACATATGTACAATTGTAGTTTGATTTCTAATGTTTTAAAGCCCACAAAGCATATATCCTTGAACATTCTAGTTATTGCTGCCTTCTTGTAGTAATTTGAGGTTCAGTAATTTCTCTAGTCATGCTGAGAATGAAGTGATAAAGGAACAGAGTGCAGGCCTACTGTGTGTGCTAGCTGTTGAACTATGAATGTTTTCCAAAAGATCAAGATGTCTCCATGACCTAATTCTTTCCTGTGCTCTGCCAACTTGAAAAACATTTACATGGTTGGCTGTTTCTTTGAATCAATGGAGCCTAGGAATATATTGTAGGGAATGGAGGAAGGTGTGAGTAAATATGTAGAGAAACAACAAAATTCTGAGTAAGGATGTGCTGTTGACATGGGCCAATGTCCAAAACCCTTGAGAGTGGTGGAGCCTTTTCCATACAGGTCAGGACTGGGATTGGCAAAACCTTACCCTGTTGTGAGTGTGAATGTTGACAGTGCATGCAAGTTCAAGTTCAAATGTTTCTGAGCAGTTGACCATTGTCCTCAAATATTAGCCATTGCACCTTCTGCTTCCTGGATGTTTACAGCCTGAGACTGCTCAATTACAGTTATCTCCCGTGACTCTCTAAATCCTCCCTCGGTGCTTTACATAGTAAATGGGCTAAGAGTCTGGGCTGTATGGTAGTTGGAGCAGTTCCATTAGAATACACACAGCCAACCTGAACAGCTGACCAGCATTCCTGACCTTTCTTCATACCTTGGCTGACCCAGTCAGGTTTCTGGGACCAAGCCATGCAGGTGGTGGTACATTGTGAACCAGGTGTATCCATTTTTTAGAACACTGTGATATGATATAGTATAATAGACATTGGTAAATGGTAATGTACTGTGATCTGACAGAGAAGCTAGATCTGGAATTGAGTCTTCAAGCCTCAATCCACCCCATTTCAAACCCACATTTTTGTCCTGTACTGTCCTGCTGTGGAACTATGCTTTTGTACACTGTAAATATTTGTCACTGTAAATATTAGTTTAATAAAATGCTGACTGGCCAGAAGCTAGACAGAATATAGAGGCAAGGCAACAAGATGAGGAGAATTATCTGAAGCAGGAAAGCAGAACAGCAGATTCCAGCCAGACTCAGAGGAAGAAAGAAGAGAATATTGCACTAAGAAAAAGGTACAAAGCCATGTGGCTAAATATAGATAAGATTCACGGGTTAGTTTAAGAGTAAGAGTTAGCAAGTAATAAGCCTCAGCCATCAGCCATCAACCAAACAGCTTGTAATTAATATAAGCCTCTGTGTGATTATTTGGGACTAAGTGGCTGTGGGACTGGCTGAACGAGACAGAGAAACTTCTGACTACATTGTCCTCCATGGCTTTGTCTGGGAATGGGCTGCCACCTCCTATTTAATGACAGGGAGGCGATAGGACAGAACACTTCAAGAGTAGAAATCATTATACCCTTGAAGGTCAGCCATTTGCCTCAGATGACACTATTGTTTATCCCATAAACACATAAAAATGCCTGCAGTGTGTGTGAGAAGCCAGAAAGGTCAGCCATAGAGGGAAGCTCAATTAGAAACTCTTATTGACTGCCTCAACTTTCCCAGAAAGCTTCTGTTGAATGCTGTGTGCATCTAATTTGTTGCTATTTTTTCTATATGTTGCTAATTCTTTTTGTTTTTTTGCTTGGAAGAGGAGGACCCTCTGCTCTCCATGGAACTCCCCATGAAGAGCTCCAGTTGGCTGCTTTTAGTTTTTTTGTTTTGCTTTGTTTTGTTTTTAAAGACAGAGTTTCTCTGTGTAGCCCTGACTGTCCTAGAACTCACTATGTATGGCCTCCAACTCACAGAGATCCACCTGCCTCTGCGTCTTGAGTACTGGTATTAAAGGCATGTGCCACCAACACCTGACCTCGCCCCAGCTGGCTGCTTTAATGGGGGGTTTCTGCTAGATGATTAAGCACCAAATTTAAGGATGTTTTCATTATATCTGTCTGTCTGTTATCTATCTGCCTATCTATCTATCTATCTATCTATCTATCTATCTATCATCTAATCTATGCATATATGATCTATCTGTGTATATATCATCTATCTACCATTTATCAATCATCTGTTTATCTATCTACTTATTTATCTATCATTTATCTATCTTTCAGTCTTCAACCTACTTACCTATTTTCTATCTCTTCCTATTTATTCCTTTGACATATACTTGATAAACTCACTTATTTAAACAATAAGTATGGCTACAACAATATTTCTTTGAACACTTGCTGTGTTTGTACTGCATTGATAGCCAGCTAGGAGCTTGTGAAGCCAACATAGAGTTCGGACATACCTGTGAGTATGGATGGGACTTCCTGCTACTCACATTGCAATAACAATGCAAAGGTTATTTTACTTTTTGACATTTGAGGTCTGCTTAAGGAAGGGACATCCACAAAGCAAACTGTAGCAAAGCAGTTTCAAGAAGGAAAGTTTTGAAATGGGACTTTTGTTTTCATACATTTCTTCCAAGGCATACACCCATATTCATTTTTGTGTTTTCCCAGTTATTTTGATGTTAGGTTTTATTTATGTATATGGTTGTTTTGCCTGAATGTCTGTATGTGTACCACATGCATGCAGTACCTATGGGGGCAGAAGAAAGGGTCAGGTTCCTCTGGAGTTGCAGGCAGTTCTGAGCCATCATGTAGGTGCTGGGAACCTGAAGACAGATCTGCAAGAGCAATAGCCACCTTTAAACAACAACAACAACAACAACACATCACTGAGGCAAAGAGCCATTCTCCAACCCCTTTCTTCTCTTCTTATC